>KQ994510.1:0-88586 GCA_001598015.1 Dorcoceras hygrometricum
TGTGAAGCAGACAGTGGGAGATAAGCTGGATATGAGATCCATCTTATGCTACTTCATTGGGTATCCGAAGAATTCCATTGGATACTATTTCTACTATCCCAGCGAAACAAAAGTATTTGTTTCTAGGAATGCCACCTTTATGGAAAGGGAATTTCTACTTGATAGAAAGGGCAAAATAGTAGAACTCGAAGAGGTTCGAGAACCAACTGAAGTACCAAGTGAATCTCCCGCACCTACTGAGCCAGTACCAGATATGGTCGCACCTAGAAGATCCGAAAGGATTCCTAGAGCTCCTGAGAGATATGGTTTTCTCCTTGAAGATGATCAAGGAGATCAAGTTGTTGGATCTGATCCAAGAACTTTCAAGGAGGCAATTTCCGATGCTGATTCTAACTTATGGCTTGAAGCAATGCAGTCTGAGTTTGACTCAATGTATGCTAACCAAGTTTGGACTCTTGTTAACCCTCCCGAAGGAATCGTTCCTATTGGGTGCAAATGGGTGTACAAGAGGAAACTTGGGCCTGATGGTAAGGTAATGACCTACAAGGCACGACTGGTCGCGAAAGGTTACACTCAAAGACAAGGTGTTGACTATGATGAAACCTTCTCACCAGTCGCAATGTTCAAGTCAATTAGAATATTGTTAGCCATAGCCGCATGGTACGACTATGAGATATGGCAAATGGATGTGAAAACTGCATTCCTTAATGGAAACATTAAGGAAGAGATCTATATGACGCAGCCTGAGGGTTTCACATCTGTTGGAAGCGAGCATAAAGTATGCAAGCTTCAGAGATCGATCTACGGTCTCAAACAAGCATCGCGAAGTTGGAACCTGAGATTCGATGAAACAATTAAGGAATTCGGTTTCATCAAGAATCCCGAGGAGCCATGTGTCTATAAAAAGGTAGTTAAAAGCGCTGTGACGTTCCTAGTACTTTATGTTGATGACATTCTACTCATTGGGAATGATGTAGGAATGTTGCAGTCAACTAAAGTATGGTTGTCTAATAGATTTTCGATGAAGGACATGGGTGAAGCATCCTATATTATTGGAATACAGATCTATCGGGATAGATCTAAACGGATGCTCGGACTCACCCAAGCTACCTACATCGATACCATACTTAAGAGGTTCTCTATGGAAGAGTCCAAGAGAGGACACCTACCTATGTGCCACTGGGTCACTCTATCCATGTCTATGTGTCCAAAGACTGATGAGGAGATAGAGAGTATGGCACGTGTACCATATGCCTCGGCTATAGGTAGTATTATGTATGGCATGATCTCGACTAGACCGGATGTCGCATATGCTCTGAGTGTCACGAGCCGCTACTAGGCCAACCCCGGCCAATGTTCATTGGAAGGCCGTGAAGGATATTCTTAAGTACTTACGAAGGACTAAGAATATGTTCATGGTCTATGGGGGTGGTGAACTGAAACTGGAAGGCTACACTGATTCTAGCTTCCAGTGTGACGTGGATGATTCGAAATCAACCTCTGGATTTGTATTCATGCTCAATGGTGGTGCTGTCTCTTGGAAGAGTTCCAAGCAAGACACCATCGCGGATTCAACCACTAAGGCTGAGTACATTGCAGCATCAGCTACTGCTAAGAGGCCGTTTGGATAAGGAATTTCGTCCAAGATTTGGGCGTCATTCCTAATGGAGTTGGTCCAGTCCCGGTATACTGCGACAACACGGGTGCCGTTGCGCAAGCAAAGGAGCCTAGGTCTCACTAAAGATCCAAACACATACTGAGGAAATACCACATAATCCGAGATATTGTGGCTAGAGGTGACATAGCAGTTGAGAGAGTCGCCTCTGCGGACAATGTTGCTGATCCACTTACGAAGCCCTTGCCAGGACCCTTGTTTGAAAAACATCGCGAAACAATGGGACTACGTCTGATGAGTAGTTGGCTTTAGGGCAAGTGGGAGATTGTTAGAGTAGATGCCCCACTAGCCAACTTGTGGCGTGTGGGTTTATAGACTCTTGTATGAAACAGTCTTTATATATGATATTCGCATTATTTTATATGGCGTTCTTTACTTTCATTATGTGTGTAATGATTTAAAATTGCATTGAGTAAAGACCTAGAATGCACTAAAGCGTATGTTAGATGTGATAGTGGGTATGACGACTATCATGAAACACATCTAATAGTCGCTGTGTATTCTGAACATGTTCCTAGTCGATTGGGCCATCAAAATGAGGATAAGGCCGCCCGAGTTCAAGACTAGTATCTGCGATGCGAAGTACCATGTTTCATTGGTAGGGAACATTGTGATGTTCTGAGCATGCAGATAGATAGTGACCTGGTGATCTATCGAACTACCCTCGTTCGGACTTTCCAAGTGGTTACCATTTGTCGAGTGGATAAGTCCGAGGTCTTGGTTGTACTGATTAGTCCTCACGACTCGAAACGTCATTGAGACTCTACATGATAGGCGTCTCACTTTGACCCGTTTGCCGACTCACTTGGGGTCATAAGGCGTCGGGATTGGGTGAGATCCCGATGCATGTAGGAGTCGATGCATCGTTGTCGAGAATTCACCGCTCGCAGACATGCGTGGATATCCTATGCTATCTGAGGAGATAATTGTGTATAAATCTCTGGCCAGAGTACTAGAAGTGTTTTAGGTAAATGTGTTTACCTAGTTACACTCGCGATGTCACTATTTGATCTCCAAGATGTATGCATAGCTATCGGATCTATAGCGACTCTCGATTTACCAATGGTCGTTGATCCGATCGGGATATATGGAATGAAAGGACCGTACTGTACGCTAACCACGACCAACTGGTTCTTGCAGGCACTATCAGTGATACCTAGGGGATCATGGGGCGATGTTGCTAGACGCTTTACCATGATCCGATGGGCAAGTCCGGAATTGTGATTCCGGAGCCACAACGGTTGTGAGCCCATAGTTAGCTGTATCCCTGAACCATTGAGGGTCACACAAGTACTAGATTCGAGATTCCCGCACGGATACTCAGCTCAATGTGTTGAGCACAAGAAGAGGATTTTGAGAAGTGCGACTTCCTAAAAGTCAACAGGGGTCAAACCGGGGTTTCCCGCTGTTGAGGGGCAAAACGGTCATTTTGCACTGGGGTTCTGAAAAATGGTTTTTCAGATCATAATATTCAGTTTCGGAAACTGAGTCGATCGGTCCGATCTGATCAGCGATCGAAGTTACGGTGAAGTCTCGGTGATGGAGATGAAACGAATGTTCATCCGTTGGACCCGGGCCCGTTGGGCCGGATCCAAATCCATCACCTATTCTATTTAATGTAGAATTATGACTTAACCTAAACACAAGATTACAAACCCTAACCCTAAGCACTAAAGAGCCGCCGCCCCCTCCTCTCGACATACGCCGCCGCCGCCGCCCACCGTGCGCCACCGCCGCTGCCGCCCGTCTTCGCCGGAAAATCGTTTCCGGCCAATTCGACGAGGAGAATCCGTTTGTGCTGATCTCGTCGGTCCTTATAGTGCAGGCCGACGAAGGAGTCTCGTTTCTGGTCGTGGACCGGATTGGCGATATCTACCGCAATCTACCGAGAAGAGCCGACGTTATTGTAACTACGGTTGGAGCCAGGCACAAGTGCCAGCAAGGTAATCGTCTAAACATCCTATGAATGTCGTAGTTTGTTTTTTGGATTTTTCGTATTGATCGTCTCCAGGCTGTATATTTACTGTTCTTCCGCTGCCTCGCCGGGGGGCGGATCCGGATCCCCAACACCGAGCAGGTCGGGCTTATGTGTTTGCGTAGAAGAGCTACGTGAATTTGCCAGTGCGGAACTGGACTTTGTTGCTTGGATGGGGTTTTCACCCGAGGAGGTGCCAGTGCGGAACTGGGCTTTGTTGCTCAAGTGGGGTTGCCACTCGAGGAAGTGCCAGTGCGGAACTGGGCTTTGTTGCTCAAGTGGGGTTTCCACCCGAGGAAGTGCCAGTGTGGAACTGGGCTTGTGTGCCGAGCAGGTCGGGCTTATGTGCTCAGCTCGGGTCGTCACCCGAGGAGCTTGATAATTGACACCATGAGTTGAGAGAAAACATATTTTATTCCATAGAATAGTTTTTACAAATAGTAGCCGAGCAAAAGATAGTTACAGGTAGCAAAGGGAAAACCTAAGCATAATACTTCCGAAGATAAATAACATTCCACGGCCGACGTCCTCGCTTTCCATGCGCATCCTCCAGATAATAAGCGGCGACTCCCGCTTTTCCGACCATCTTGTATGGCCCTTCATACTTCGGATCTAGTTTCCCTCTGTCACCCTGGTATTGTATCTTCCTCCAGACGAGGTCTACCCGCTCATATTTCCGAGGTCGAACTCTCTTGTTGTAGGCCTGTTCCATTCTCCTCTGATAGGCTGCTAAGCGCACCGCTGCTCGTGCTCTCCTTTCCTCTAGAAAGTCCAGCTCGAGGCCCCTTATCTCGTCATTATCCTCGGCGTACTCCATGACCCGAAGTCTATCTTGCCCAATCTCTGCGGGTAGCAACGCCTCCGTGCCATATACCATGGAGAAAGGTGTCTCACCTGTAGCAGCTCGAGTGGTTGTTCGATAAGCCCAGAGAACACTGGGCAATTCATCCGCCCATCTTCCTCGAGCAGATTCCAGTCGTGACTTAAGAGCTTGCACGATAGTTCGGTTCGTGACCTCTACCTGTCCATTGATTTGAGGGTAGGCCATCGAGGTGAAGACTTGCTCAATTTTCAATTCCTGGCACCTCGAGCAGATTCCAGTCGTGACTTAAGAGCTTGCACGATAGTTCGGTTCGTGACCTCTACCTGTCCATTGATTTGAGGGTAGGCCATCGAGGTGAAGACTTGCTCAATTTTCAATTCCTGGCACCACGCCCAAACTTTATCTCCATAGAATTGTCTTCCATTATCAGAGATAAGTCATCGAGGTATCCCGAAACGGCAGACGATGTTCTTCCACAGAAAATTCAACAACTCAGCCTCGGATATCTTCGCCAAGGGCTTGGCTTCGAACCATTTGGAGAAGTAGTCCACAACAACCAATAAGAATTTCCTCTATCCTCCAGCTGGTGGGGAAGGACCCACAATATCCATGCCCCATTGATCAAATGGGCATGAAGAGATAATAGTTTTCAAGGGCTCGACAGGTTGTCTCTGGAGATTAGCATGCTTCTGGCAGCCCCGACAAGATCGGACAAGTGAAGTAGAATCCTGTTGCATAGTAGGCTAAAAGAAACCTGCGAGTCTGGCTTTCCTGGCAAGAGCTATCGCACAGAGGTGATTTCCGCAGCATCCCTCGTGAATCTCCCTCAGAACATATTTGGCCTCGTCGGGCCCTAGGCACTTCAGCAGTGGTTGTGAAAAAGACCTCTTGTATAACTTATCATCCAGAATAACAAAGCGTAAGGCTTGGCGCTTAAGTTCCCGAGCTCATTTGGGATCGTCGGGTATGACCTTTCTGTTAGAGTAGATGCCCAACTAGCCAACTTGTGGCGTGTGGGTTTTATAGACTCTTGTACAAACGATCTTTATATATGATATTCGTATTTTCTTATATGGCATTCTTTACTTTCATTATGTGTGTAATGATTTACAATTACGTTGAGTAAAGACCTAGAATACACTAAAGCGTATGTTAGATGTGATAGTGGGTATGACGGCTATCATGAAACACATCTAATAGTCGCTGTGTACTCTAAACATGTTCCTAGTCGATTGGGCCGTCAAAATGAGGATAAGGCCGCCCGAGCAAGTATTATAGAGAATCCTCAAAGTGTTTCAGAATATCATCAGAAGTACAAAACCAGTAAACCATACCAGAATGAAAAGAAAAACAGATTTACGAAAGAAAGAAAGAGCAGACAGAAATGTTTACAGAATGTTTATGAAAATGTTTTACAGAAAAGTTTTATAGATTATGGCTTAAGCAACAGACGGGCACAAGAGAGGGTGATGACGCTGGCTGATGAACCAGTGTGCCACTTTCAACTACGGAAGGGACTAAGATATGATCGACGGATTGTATACCCTTTATATGCGATAGATGGGTTTTGTACCCAGATCTCTGACTCAGATACAGAATTTGATCAAACGACAGACCGTATATACATGTGTTTAGCCATAATTACCAGAAAAGAAAGAATAGAGCTCAGTGTGATTTTAATCACCAAGCTTAAATAAAATCATTTCAGAACGTATATGTTTATTCTTTCATTCCATACAGATTTCACAGTTCATGTTATTTATCTTATTTATTCCTAAGCTATTCAGATTCAGATTCCAGTAAAGTAATAGAATTCGTTTGCATGTGTTATATGTTTTGAACCATTGAGGGTCACACAAGTACTGGATTCGAGATTTCCGCACGGGTACTCAGCTCAATGTGTTGAGCACGAGAAGTGGATTTCGGGAAGTGCGACTTCCTAAAAGTCAACAGGGGTCAAACTGGGGTTTGCCGCTGTTGAGGGGCAAAACGGTCTTTTTGCACTGGGGTTCTGAAAAATGGTTTTTCAGGTCATATTATTCAATTTTGGAAACTGAGTCGATCGGTCCGATCTGATCGGCGATCGGAGTTACGATGAAGTCTCGGTGGTGGAGATGAACTGAATGTTCATTGTTGGACCCGGGCCCGTTGGGCCGGTCCAAGTCCAACACTCTATTTAATTATGATTAAGGGACTTGATTACATGACACTTGTGATAACTCTCATAACCTAACCCTAAAACCTAAGTGCACGCCGCCTCCCTCTCTTCTCCACTCACGCCGCCGCCGTGCGCCTCCCGCCGCCGCCGCCAACTTCGCCGGAAAACGTTCCGGCCTAGTTTTTCGAGGAGTATTCGTTCGTGCTGATCTCGTCAGGGCTTCTAGTGCAGCCTGACGAAAGAGTCTCGGATCTGGTCGTGGACCGGATTGGCGTAAACTACCGCAATCTACCGAGAAGAGCCGGATTCTTGTAATACCGGTTGGAGCCAGGCACAAGTGCCAGCAAGGTATTCAATTTTGAACACCCTATGAATGACGATTTATTGAATTGTCTGTTTTTCGTATTGATCGCCTCCCGGTACCTGTTTCTTGTTCTTCCGCTGCCTAGCCGGGGGGCGGATCCGGATCCCCAACACTTTCGTACAATGTATTCCAAGATATCATGTCGCCAGTCCGAGGCAGGCACTCCCCCCTGACTCTGTCCGACCTGATAGACTTGCGATAGTAACTCCTTCCCCTGTAGTTCTTTACCCGAGGATGGAGCAAGGGAGCTGGCCATCTTCGCGAGTTTGTCTGCCTTTTCATTGTTCTCCCGAGGTACTTGTTCCAGGACCACCTCGGAAAAAGCCTCTGTCAGTTTATTCAACGCCTCTGCATACTTCACAATCTTTTCATTCTTGATATCAAATTTCCCTTTGCTCTGTTGAATTACCAACTGAGAATCAGAATAAAGCAGGACCCGAGCTATTCCCATGTTTTTTGTAGCTCGGAGGCCGATGAGCAAGGACTCATACTCAGCTTCATTGTTGGAGGCTTTGAAATCAAGAGTAATTGCCAAGCTTGTTTCCTCCCCCCAGGGGGACACCATAACTACCCCGACTCCACTTCCCGAGGAACAAGAAGACCCGTCAACATACACTTTCCACCTCTCCTCTTGCTCGAGATGTACTGTTTCGGCCAAGAAATCTGCTAAGGCCTGTGCTTTGATGGCTGCCCGATGTTTAAACTGAATATCATACTCGCTAAGCTCAGTAACCCATTTAACAAGCCTTCCAGAAGCATCGGGGTGAGAGAAAATTTGCCCGAGCGCGCTGTTAGTAAGCACTGTGATCGGATGAGACAAGAAATATGGCCTGAGGCGCCGGGCTGTGATAACCAGAGCTAGAGCCAACTTTTCCTGTGTAGTATAGTTTAGCTCGGCACCTTTTAGAGCATGGCTCACAAAATACACCGGCTGATGCACCTGCCCTTCTTCCCGAACTAGCATTGAACTTGCTTCTTGTGGAGTCACTGCCAGATAGACAAATAGCGGCTCCCTGAGCTTAGGCTTATTAAAAACCGGCAACCCTTTTAGATATTCCTTCAGTTCCTGGAAAGCTTTCTCACTGTGTTCGGTCCACTCGAACTGTTTAGCTCGACGAAGAATCTTAAAGAAAGGAAAGCTTCTATCAGCTGACCTGGAGATGAATCGGGAGAGAGCAGCAATCCTCCCTGTCAACCTCTGTACCTCCTGGATATTCCGAGGTGGGCACATGGAGGCTAGAGCTTGCACCTTCTCTGGGTTAGCCTCAATTCCCCGACGAGTGACCATGTACCCCAGAAATTTTCCGGTCCGAGCGCCAAATAAGCATTTGCCCGGATTAAGCTTGATTTGATAACTCCTTCAAAGTGTGAAAAGTATCCTTGACGTTAGATATAAAGTACGCTTCTTCCCAAGACTTAATCAAAATATCATCGACATAGACCTCGAAGTTTCTCCCGATCTGCTCCTTGAACACCTTATCCATTAATATAAAGTACGCTTACTTCCCAAGACTTAATCAAAATATCATCGACATAGACCTCGAAGTTTCTCCCGATCTGCTCCTTGAACACCTTATCCATTAATCGCTGATACGTCGACCCCGGCATTCTTAAGCCCGAAGGGCATAACAACATAGCAAAATGTTCCATCCGCAGTAATAAAACTGACCTTCCGTTGATCCTCCTCGGCCAGTGGTATCTGGTGATAACCCTGATAAGCATCCAGAAAGCTGAGCAACTCGTGACCCGAGGTGGAGTCGACCAGTTGATCGATCCTCGGGAGAGGATAACAATCCTTGGGACAAGATTTGTTTAGATCCCGGAAATCCATGCACATCCTCCATTTCCCTGTAGCTTTAGGCACCAACACAACATTAGATAACCAGGTAGGAAAGTGTACCTCCCGAATATGCCCAGCCTGCAACAGGTCCTCGACCTGGTTTCTAATTACCGCGTCTTTCTCGGGCCCGAAATGCCTCATCTTCTGAATAACTGGTCGAGTGCCCGAGGAGACGTTCAACCGATGCTCCATTATTTCGCGCTTAACCCCCTTCAGATCGGACGGTGACCAAGCGAAAACATCCTTGTTTTTCTCCAAGCACTGAACCAGCTGTCCTCGCACCTCCTCGGGAAGAGACTTAGCAATTTTCACAATCCCAGAGGGAGGAACGAGGACCACCTCTTCTTCTTCATCCTCCGTTGCCAATTGAAAATCTTCACCCACCAAGTTCACACCTCTGTCTTCCCGAGCTCTGGGATGGTCTTGAGCTCGGGACTTAGTCGCCTTTTGTTCCACTCTCACCTCCTCAACATAGCATTTCCTCGCCATCTTCCGATCCCCGAGGACTTCT
Source organism: Dorcoceras hygrometricum (assembly GCA_001598015.1). Lineage (NCBI taxonomy): Eukaryota > Viridiplantae > Streptophyta > Magnoliopsida > Lamiales > Gesneriaceae > Dorcoceras > Dorcoceras hygrometricum. The sequence continues at coordinate 9,347 of KQ994510.1, forward strand.
CCCACTGAATTCCCCACGGGGAACTTGATCTTTTGGTGCAAGGCCGAGGCCACAGCCGAGAACGCAGCCATGGATGGCCTCCCGAGAATAACGTTGTAGGAAGATGGCGCATCCACCATAGTAAACTCGATCACCTTAGTTTTTCTCTGCTCGCCCGACCCGAGCGACATCGGCAGCTGAACAGCCCCTACCGGCTGCAAATAATCCCCTGTGAACCCATACAAAGGCGTGTTCACCGGTTCCATATGGTATTCCCCAAGATCCATTTGATCCACCGCGCTCTTGAAGAATACGTTGACCGAGCTCCCTGAGTCTACGAAAATACGGGCCACTTCATAGTTTGCAATCATGGCCCTGATGACTAGAGCGTCATTGTGTGTTTCCACATCCGGAGGCATGTCCTCGGGTCCAAAGGAGATGGTAGGTCCCGAGCGCCTATTCTCGACCTCCATGGGTTCCATCCGCCTAAATCTCGTCTTCCTCGCTCTATTGGAGTCTCCATCAGTAGGTCCTCCCGAGATCATGTTAATAAATCCTCGGGGTTGAGGCATTCTTTGATCTCCTCGGTTAGGCTGCTGATCCTGTCCCCGAGGTGTTCTATCCTGACCTGGAGCCCTGCTACTAAATTGATTATCGTCCTCCCGACGAGGCCTCTTCTCCCACCGACGTGGCTTGTCGACCACCAGCGCCGCGCGCACGTCGGGGTTGTTCTGTATGATTCGCTCCAACTCCTGATCCCAGAGTCGACATTCCGCAGTAGTGTGACCATAGTCCCTGTGGAAATCACAAAACTTATTTGACTTCGGGTTCCTCAGAGCCCCCTAACTACCCCGAGGACGCTGGACAACCTTTCTCTCATCACAAATTTCCAAGGCCCGAGCTTTGCTAACTTTCAGCGGTGTCCGGGCTGTAAATTCTCCCAACAGCAAAGGGGGCTCCTGCCTAACCGACCTCGGCTGGGGTCTCTCAGCCCGAGGATCCCGACCAGCCCGAGGTGGCGACCTCTGTTTATTCTTTCTCGAGGACTGTATCTCCTCCATGTTGACATACTTTTCTGCCTTGGTCATAAGCTCATCAAATGTTTTCGGGGGCTTCTTGACCAGTGACTTAAAGAAATAACCCCCTCGCAACTCCTGGGTGAACGTCCCGATCAGGAGGTCGGGCGTAGCGGATGGCACCTCGATGATGGTTCCATTGAAGCACCGAATATACTCCCGAAGAGTCTCATGTTCTTTCTGCTTCACAGTAAACAGATTCAAAGTCATTAGAGGCTGCTTCTTGCTGCTAGCAAACTGATGAAGAAACGCCCAACTAAAATCCTGAAAACACTTAATGCTCCCCGCTGGAAGGAGATTGAACCATTGCTGGGCAGCTCGGACCAGAGTGGTGAGAAAGATCCTGCACTTGATAGGGTCAGAGTAACGGTAGAGAAGTGCAGCGTTCTCGAATCGGGACAGATGCTCCTCGGGATCTCCCATCCCGTCATATTCTCCCACACTTGGATATTTGAAGTGTTGGGGCAGGTCGGCCTCCAACACATCAATAGAGAAGGGCACCTCCCGAGCAGGTGGGGGAGGAGGCGCCGAGCTCCTTTCCTTCTTCAGATTCTCTAATTCCTCACGCATCCTCCTCATCTCCTCAGCTTGCTGATTCTCCAATTCCTCACACATCCTCATCATCTCCTCGGCTCGCTGATTCTCCAATTCCTCACGCATCTTCCTCATCTCCTCGGCTCGCGAGTCGGGATTAGGTTGTGGTTGTGGTGCAGGTTGACTTGCCAATATTTGCGCCACAGTGGTGGCTGCCAACTCAGCTATCTGGGCGGGGGTAAGAGTGGGATTCTCCGAACCCTGAGTGGTACTCTCCGTGTTACTGTTCTACCCACTACGCTGAGCTCTAGTCCTCTTCGGTGGCATCTTATATCTTCTTCTATGATTTCCCACAGACGGCGCCAATTGATGTAACCAAATAGTTCAGCTGAAGAGCTATCACCACGTCGAGGACCTCGGGCACGTCGGGCGTCGGGAATTGGAGAGTATGTGCGTATACCTGCAACCAATGAATGCTCGTCAGAGGGCGCCGGAAGTGTGTCCGGCGAAGCCCCTCCGATGCTTAAGTCAGCCGTGCGCGCGAGAGCAAATTGAGAGCAAATATAACTGTGTGCGAGAGTGTGCAAGAATGAGTGAATGAGTACAAAGGAGCAAACCTGGCGGTATTTATAGAGGGGCTAGGCAGATGAATCGATTCGCTTGCACGTTCTGCCGAGACGTGGGTGGGGTAGTGCGCACGTCTTCCGCATAATCCGGCCCACGTTCTCCGCCTTTTGCGGAAGTGCTTTAACACGTCGGGTCGGGGTTCTTGGGAGACGCCTCGAACTTAGGTTGTCTCCTCAGGTTATAAGCTCTTCTCCATAATGAAGGAGCTCGGGCGATTCCCGAGCGTGTGGCAAGGCCTCGGTCAAAAGCCCGAGCTCCGAGCTCTATGCGCGTCTCTTGATTGCATTCGCTCTTGATGATGTAGGTAGGGTCGATGCTTGGTCCTCGGGTCCCGAGCTACTTATGGGGGGCATCAGTATCAATTAATTTATTATTTGTAGAATAATATAAGATGTTATATTAGATGGGCATATTTCGAACAACATCAATACCGATAATATGGATATAGTAATTACACCACGACAATTAGATAAATACTTATGGACAGTGGTGAGAGCAAAAATTCACCATCGTATCCGCCATCATCTCCCTCGCATGATCTTCTATGGTGTTCTACAACGTTGTCCCACAAATTTTTTTTATAACCATTTGATTATGATCATGGTGGAGAGATCGACGAGAAACTCATACATTCCACCTTCCCATGGGCGATATCATGATATCCCTGCAAGATGTGGCACTGATCTGGGGGCTAAATATCGATGGCTTGCCCCTTACCGACAGGGATACATCGTACTCAGAACATGAGTTGCAGCACCGTTGTACATATTTTTGGGTTTCACGCCTGAATCAAATCATATCAAAGGAGCCCACTTGTTCTTAGCACTCCGAGAGACCACCGCTTGCATAATTTGATTATTAACTACAACACATATGAGGATGCTACACAATATATTCGTTGTGGTGCATTGCTTATTATTGATGGTTGCATGTTCTCAACCTCAGAGGGTGCTGTTGTTAAACTTGTGTATTTACAATTTCTTGAAGATATTGATAGGGTCAATATATATAGCTGAGGTTCTGTCGTGCTTGCATACTTGGGCAGAGAGTTATACAACACTGCAATGTGATACAAGTTGGATTTATATAGACCCGTGCATATTTTGCAGCTATGATTGCAATGTTATATTCATGACACTTTGTGACATGTATATATATATAATTCTCTGTTGCACATTTGTGCACGTCGAGGATCACTGTACTTTTTCCAGATAGATCCAACAATACTCTACAGCGTAGGAGCATGCTGCAGATGCACTTCATGATCTAACAATCCAACCATATGATGCAACTTCACTTTTTATATATTTTTTCTATATATTTATTTTGTTTTATATTTGTATTTTACTTTACAAATATTAATCATTCATATTAGAGGTGGAAGTGTTGGTTTTCATGGACACACGTTGTACATCATTCTATAAATACTATGAGGACATGCTTCCGCTATTAATGTAGGGACATGTAACCATAATCAATAAATAATAAGTCATTCATACGAATAATTATATAATAAAAAATTTTAATCTATTCTAATTTTCATGTTATTTTTTCCACAGTCTAAATGGCTCGTTTATGATATGGACTCACCAAAGGTCAGCGCCTTACTACATGGACACTTAATTTATCTTTGTCGATCAGCATGCCCGTTGATTAATTTGATATTGTTGAGATGCAACGGCCAGAGAGATGTCTACGACGGTTTGAGATACGAAAGGTATTCCCCCACAACTAACCAACAGCGAATGATTTCATCAATTGACATGGCAAGGACGAAACAATTTTGATTGGACAACTTTTCACTATCATTTCGTGGATATTTAGAATAATCACTACCATTTAGTCATTGATGGGGAGTACATCACAGCTGGTACAACAAGTACAATGACGAACTCTATTGGTTGGTATCGTCGAATCACGCATATATTTTATCTCAGCACGCAGTACCGATAAGCATGGTCAGCTGCCATCCCATCGATGCAAATTATCATAACTTTGGTATGATTTTATTTTCTTCAAAAAAACTATTATATATATAATGATACTTTATGAATTACAGACACAAAAATATGGTTTTGTATGAGCTTTTTATTCATTGTCCCAGCCAACTCATTTTGATATGCAGCCTCCATCGTGGACATGATATCAGGATAATGCTGAACCTTCTACAACTGACTTATCCATGATGACACAGAATGAGGGTTTGCCCCGACCTATCATTGCATATTCCATGAGCGTCCACTTTTTCAGTCATATAGTCATGGGTTTTACACCCCATATTGTGGTAGTTTCACACAAATATTACAGAGTGAATTTCATTAATTTATGACTCACATGCGCTCTCAATTTAACACGTCTCCTACCCCAGTACTCTGCCAATTATCAAACTCAGGTATATGACATGGCTACCCGTGACAGTGGACCTAACACACAAATCATACAAGATCTATCCAAGGGTATGATGGTCCGGGGGTGTGACCATCGTTGGAGGAATATTAGACACCCAAGGTGTAGGACCGAGGGATCCCGGCATCACCATCATTGAATTTGTAAATGTATAATTATTGATTTTTCATCTATTAACTATACACATGTTTGTTTTGTTTTAAAAAAGTTCAATTTCAGTTTTTTTTTAAATTTATCATATTCAGACACAAGAAATTTGGATGTTTTTGATAACCAACTTATTAACAACAAAACTATTTTGATGAATAAAAGAAATTTATTGTATAAAAATTCACAAAGGATTATATTAGATTCCAATATATTACAACACTAAATGTCTCATATTACAACACTTGGTGATTTCTTCTTAGTAAACATAATCTTCAGCTCATTGTATCTTGATACAGAACATGTCTAGCAAAATTCTGTTCCTCTTATTCTTGCATAACCCGTCAAAGTTTCACATAACATGCAATAAGTAAAAAATGTGAAATGTGAAGTAAATGTATATGAGATAGTTCATATGTAGTCATATTCCATCTCATTTCGATAGAGTGTTGTGTGATCACGCCCAGCTCGCCTCCTCTCTTGACAAACAGTATTGTGTTGTGGTAAAAATGTTGGTTCATCACAATACTGTTCATCATGGACATGATAGAATGTACCATCATATTTGTTCACATATAGGTTTACTGAGCACCAAGGTTGTACGAGCTGTGCGAGATCCAATCCAAACCATTTTGCACACATATCACATGTGAATGATCCAAATATATTCCGTTTACCGCATGTGCAGTCATGGGTTGAGATGTTAACAACTTGAATTTGATCTTGATGCCACAGTCTTGCTCATGTGGCAACGGATGCTGTGAGATCCCAATTATTGGATTTGACTAGCCTATGCTCAATTCCCGTCCTTGAGCACATATTGAATTTTTTGATAACACAGTTAGTCCATGATTGATATTTTTCTATCATTGTCTCACTTCTTGTTCGTCGTACCATGAAATATTGGGCAAAAATTTTTGAAAAAAAGTAAACTCCACTATTACAGTTGTAGGTAGTCGCCGTGCACCCTTCAAAACACCATTTATACACTCAAGACATATTGGTAGTCATCACTCCTCGCTTCCATCCACCGTCATGAGATATAGTGACCATTTCTCTTTCGAGATGTTTGAAAAATAGTTGAAAGCAATTAAATTTTGTTTTTTATTGCCTCCATAGTGGAATTGAATTTCAAAATTTGGTGTTGTGTTAGGATCGAAAATACGGTCGGGAGTTCAGAGCGGGGAGAGGGGGGGGGGAGGGTTTGAATGAACTCATTTGCTATTTTAATGAAAAATGTTTAAAAGATTTTATAGCTCGAAGCTAACCTCTAAGTTTTCTTACCAGCTTGGAGGATCTCAGTGATAATCTGTTGTCTCGTGTAATAAAAATGTTTACGCGGAAAAACACGATTCAACAGTGAATAGATATAAATGCGTAAAGCAGTAAAAGATAAGGGTCATAAATTTTTTTTGGAAGATCGGAGTTTAATCTCATACGTCTCCACTTCTTCCTGGATTCCACTAGAAAATTTGATTTATACGACTCATTGTACAAACCCGATCCGAAAGCCAGCAACTGCAAGAACTCCTAGCACACTTAAAAATAGACATAGACCGCAATCTATTCTACAGTACAAAGAACACATCTCTAAACTGGTTTGCTATTCTAGCACTAAACTCTCTGTTATGATTTACAAAGAAACTCGATTCTACAGAGTGAGTTTGAAAGTTTATGTGACACAAAGAATTGATAGAAACAATCTGCGTGTGTGTCACTAGCTCTGAGCTGGTTTGGAGTACAACCCTGTTTTTGCTCTTGTTGTGCAAGCTCGTTAATTCAGCAGTTCGTAAGTTGTGTAAGCATTTGGTGTCTTCAACTGATCTGCTTCTCCAATTCATATCCTTTGGATATAACGGTAATAAATGTCACCAGTAGACACGACGTCGTATGTATCCAAAATGAGATGTCTACGACGTCTTAAATGCTTGTGCTGTAAACGTACACCTTCAATAAATTAATTTCCTCTTTTAGCAAAATTTACGCTGTCATTTTCTCAAAACAAATCTCTATATATCTGGGATTAGCTCAAAGTAGTTTCAACGACTACAAATCGATACAGAGAAGTCAAACACTTCACATCAATCTGTACGAAAGCTGGTTTTTTGATCTGATTTGTGCGTTGAACTTCTCTAATCTGGTTCAAGCTGTTCTGCATCTAATATGCTCTGTACTAAACCAGATTGTAATCTTTGTTCACTTCTGGCTTTTTCTATAGAAACACAAGCCTTCCTGATTGCATCTATTTCTACTAAAAGATCCTGGCTTGTCCTTCACTAACGCTATCCCTGAACTATCTCGGTCTGAGATATTTTCTCAATTGTTCGAATACAAATTGTTCTATCTGTTCCGTTTCGGTATACTCTGCTCTTGTAAACTGATCTAAACTCAATCTGCTCTTCTTTCAACTGATAACTTATTTAGATACTTGTTCTGTTATTCCGAGCTGGTTTGTCTTTAACCAGCTTAAATCTTGTACACCAGCATAGCTCTGATCTGGTTTCCATAATCAACGCAGTAAACTCCATCTTGATCTGGTTGATAAATCCTTGAACTGATTTAATAAATCTCTTATTGTCTTAACCAAAACTTATAAATTTCTCCATCATGTTGTGTCTCTACTTCCTGGCATAAGTCCTTCAAATCAATGTTTTTGAACCTAATATTAAAATTAGAGCAACATGACTCAAATAGAAACAAAGGACACCACGAGGTGGTTGGAGGTCAGGGAGGTCTTGCACTAAACTTGTTATACCCATGTGTCTCTCAGATATAAGACACACTCCTCTGCGACCTCTTGTGACCTTGCGTACAATGTTACGTATCAACAAATGTTAAGATTTTCGTAATTTTCTTCATCTATCAAAGCGAATGATAGTGGCAAATTTTTGCATTCAATGTTACCTCGATAAGTATTTTTGCCCGTATTTGGTATAAAATGAGTTCCATCTATGCTGATTTTTAGCATCTGAATGAGAACAATGTACAGAAGAGTTTGAATTACTTGGACTGGATGGGGAGGCATCTTGAACCTGACACTCAACCTCCTGAGCTGGTTGCTCTTCTTTAGTTCGTTGCTCATGAGCTGGTTGCTGATCTGCCTAAGCCTAATGCTCCTCCTCTTGAGCTTGATGCTCTTGAGAATTCACGATATCAGTTTCTTCCACATTCTATATGTGACGCCCAAACCCATGGGTGTCAACGGAATTGGATAAAATTTAAAATTTTTGAACAAGTTGAAGGACAAAACTCGAATAAAGTAAGCTGTATTTCCTTACAAAAAGCTGAAACGAAGCTAATGGCGCCAAAGATAAATAGTAGTAAACAGATTTGACAAAACAGATCTTGATTCACGATGAAAAATGCGATATTACAACTACTGGAACTCTATAGAAGTTCACTATTGTTGTAACAGATCTTAATACAGTTCTTCAAAAGATCCAAAACAACAAAAGATAAGACTAGCGGAAACGCTGGCCATTGACAAACATAGTCCCCCGAATATGAATCAACTTGCACCACCCGCCTGCTCCTGAGCTGCCTCACCTGCATTGGGAAAACTAGTGAGCCTAGGGGCTCAACAAGTAAAACTGAAGATAACAAAATCACATAAATGCAGGCATAACTGAAAACTGAATTCTCGCTACTGAAAGACAACTCGAAACTCAAATCTGAATTGCTTATACTGGATGATTTATGGTCTAGAGACTCTCTGGTGGTCCTTGTGCATGAAGCATGTTAACTGATCAGTAACTCTCTGTGAAGGGATTACAATATTTCCATAATCCTGTCCCTTCCATGAAGGGATTACGGGCCTACTGTAATCCTGTCCCTTCCTTGAGTGACCGGGTCCTCTATGCCATAACATCCCAAATCTAAACTTTACTTTCTTTATGAAATAGCATTATACTGGCTCTTGATCAAAAGTCGATCACTGGAATCTGGTAGATTCACTGCTATGAAACTCATTTTATTTAAAAAGCACTACTGAGTGTACAGTTGGACTCGGAGCTGAGGACCAGCTCTGAAGAAATCAACTCGAGAGTGCAAAACAGACGTGGTTTTAGGAAATCAGGTTTCATGTAAAACCAGATCTCTCGGGGAAAACAGATGTTTCTAGAAAACAGATGTCATGCGCGAAGGTCAGCTTTTGGTTAACTAACAGATTTTAGGTGCGGTATAGGCATACAGATGTGAGCAACAACTTTGGCTAAGGAACACGGCTTATGAATAGTAGCAACTGATCTCACTGGAAAAATAGATCTTACTGGTAAAACAGATCTTACTGGGAAAACAGATCTTACTGGGAAAACGCTAACAGAAACCTTATAGCAAGTGTTTCAGATTTTGGTAGATTACTCAGCTGTGAGCAACTCAACAACAAATTTGGTTAAAGACAAGTTACGCGTAAAACACTTGGCTAGGAACATGAAATACTGCTTCGACTCAGACAGATTCTAAACCAACGTTGCCTATTCGTTTAGATTCAATGTCCAGAGTCTTCACAGTACTTAGGAAAACGAGGACTTCTCTTGGCTTCTTACCTGGAATCTGTACAACTCAGTATATTTTTAAAAACACCATTGCTGGTTAAACTTTCTGGTGAGTTTCCTCAAAACTACAGTATCAAAGCAGTGAATCCATAGCTCAACTCAAACATTAATTGAAACTGAAACAGGCAAGCAGACACAGGAAACAACGAAACAATATATGTTTTCCAAATGCAGCAAGAATCAGATTTACTTGCCTGAAGATCGCAACGTGCAGATGATCGCGGCGGGAAGTCTCCTCAAGCACACTGGAAAACTACTGAACTTTGAAAGAACTAAAAGTTTTAGTTGCAACCAAAATGAATCCGGAGGCTTACGTAAATCATTTTATACAAGGGAGAATGATTGAGTAGTAGGTAAAAATACTTGAGTAGGCATGGCTGCCATGCCAAATCTTTTGTCCTCTTTAAAATATTTAATAAAAGCTCCCTACTACTATTTTGATTTATAAACTTGCTACATCATTTTACTAAAAACATAGCTCCCATCCAAAAACTCATTTTATTTTCGAAAGGAAACATTTCTGGATTATTTCAGGTTTGTGCTTGGGCGAAATCCTTCCAAAATCTTCTGACCGTTGCTTCAATTCTAAAAAAATAAGGAATCAGATTTGAACTAGAATCTGAATGCTCAAAAATCTCAAAACTGTCCTTAGAAAAGAAAGGCTAAACAATTTGTGGTTCTATGGATTTTTTGGGCGCTACACTATACAACCCGAATAAGCTCATCAAAATGCTCCTGAGCCTGTTGCTCAATCCTCGCAGTCTTCTCTACCTCCGGAGCTGGTTGTTCTTCCTCATGAGCCCGATGCTCAATCACAAAAATCCTTTGCTCTACCGCCTTAGCCGGTTGCTCTGTTTCTGCCTGATATGGAGTTGTGGTTCCTTGATTGGACTTTATGGACCCCTCAGTCCAGGTAAGTTGTGGAAAATCATCTGTGAACCATCCTATGACTGAGGACTCTGGAACCAAAAGGGGTAGAGCAGCTAGATGTCGCTGGGCCCGGTGTTTCTTGATCAACTCCTTAAGTTCACGGTCTAAAAACTGAAAACATATGAGCGTAGTTTGCAGACGGCTTAGATGGATCAAAATTAGCCCTATGCTCATCTACCTTCTTCTTCAACTCCGACTCATACAGCTTGCACTGAACCAACATCCGCATCTTGAACAACTCAGACCCCAGCTTTGTCTCAGCCCATGGCATAAACTCATCTTCATTTTTATCCAAATCTGTAATGGGCGTCATCGACGTAATTGTATTCAGCCTTACCTCAATCCTGAAGCATTCCCACTCATCATATTTAGACATTTTCAAGGACACCGCTTCCCAGGCATCCTGTATCACTAGCAAACAGTGCTCCTTGACTGGGTTCGGCTGAGCAAATGCTTCTAGAATCTTTTTGTCCTTCGTAGCTGGGTCTATCTTAGGCAAGAAATGGGTTGCCCAATTTATCTTTCGTATCTCGATTGGCGCAAACACCATTCCACCTCCATAGGTCGTAGACTGTTGGGCAGGTTGTTGTGCGGATCGCTCAGCATCTGTCCTGATAACTATAGGAAGCTCCTTGGCAACAACCTGCTCCTCTGCAGCTTCAATAGACTTCACCGGCTTGGTCCTCTTTGTCCTCTGTTTCTTCTTGATATCCAACAGAGGGAGGGACACAGTAGACTCAGAATCAGATGAAGCAAAAATTAGTTTGCACTTTGTAGCATCTCAACCTTTCTTCGCTACGCCCAGATTAGCCAAAGGACGCGTATCCTCGTCTGAGCTGGTCCCAGACTTGGACTTGGCTGGACCAGCTTGGCTCCCAGCCACCGTCTTTTTCAACACCACTACCACCTTCTCCGTCTTTTTCTTCTCCACGGCCTTCTCCAATGGTTTGTTCGTCAGCGACTTCATACCATCATCTGTGAATTTGTTTTCACTAGCTGTATCCTCTGATTGCCTGCTCGTCTCACCAGCTTGAGCAGTAGCTTGTGTGAGGAATGTAGTTAACTGATTTACTTAGTGATATATTATGATCATATTAGGGGAATGGCAGGATTAGATTGCTTGAGCTGTTAGTGGGGAATCAACTTGGGTGTGGGCTGATTCAAGTAGTTGAGCCCCGAGCTGGAGAGAGAGTTGAGCGCTAGGCTGGTTGGTGTCTTGCGAACTGTCTAGTGATCAGCGTAGGAGATTTGGTGTAAGCTGTCGATGATCTTCAGATTGTACATAGAACGGACCAGGCGTGAGCTGATCTGGGACAGAACCGCTCTGAGCTGGTACGTCTTAGTGGAACGCAAGCTGGTCTGCATACGCGTGAACTGATTTACTCGAGCTGGAATGCAGTGCGACGTTGTTTAGCGATACCAGCTTAGACGATAGCTGATAGTAAGCTGAGCTGTGAGTTGTGGGCTGTCGCGGGCGTGATCTGTTGGTTGCACAAGCTGATAGGTGCACGGGAGCTGATATGCAAACGTGATCTTACGAGTAACGTGATCTGCTGAGTAGCATGATCTGTTGAGACCATGATCTCTTGGGATGTGAGCTGTAGTGAGTGTGAGCTGTTGGGTCCGAGAGCTGATCTGTGCATGTGTACTGAGCTGTACACTGGGCAGTTTACAGTGAAGAAGCCTGAGCTGGTACCCGCTTAGATCCCGAGCTGTCGGTGGTAATGTAGCAGATCGTGGGATTTAATTTTAATGGATTGACTTTGATCGTGTACACCTTTTATTATTTACTACACTTAGCAATTTCGGACCTCATATCCTTTATTCTTTCCATAGAGCCATCGACGTATACTGTTCCCCAAACCCATACTGTTCAACCAAACCCTATTTCTTCTGATTGCCATTGATTTACGTCTCAGTTTAGAGCAAGGCTGGTGGCGCTGAGTTCCTCTCTCCAAGACCGTTCGTTTGGTACCACTTTGGAGTCTTGGGTCGGCCTGTCGAGTGGGCGCGTCGTATTTGTAGCGTTCGAACGTTTTCGCGAGCTCCGACCAGACGGTTCTCCCGTTCCTTTTGCATGCTAGGAGTTGGTTCTTGTTATACGTGTCGTTTAGAGCTGGTTATCATGTTTGAGGTGTCGGTTTGAGCTGGGTGAGTTGGTAGCTCCCAGATCTGTTCTGCTGAAATTGTCCCCGAGCTGATGTTGTGTGGCTGAGCAGGTTTTAGCTGCATGGTTATTTAGGCAGTTTCTGTTGAGTTTCATCGTGAGCTGGGAGGGCAGTAGGCGTGCGTGACTGTTAGCGTCTTGTTCTCGTGCGATCTGTGAGGTAGTAGCTATACCGAGGTTAAGGTACGAGTGAGCTCATACTAGCAGCTTTAATATCATCATGAGAATATTTCCTGCGTGATTGAGTTACTGTGGTTGTGTGCTAGCTGAGTCTGCTTGTTCTTGCTGGTTTACAATGATGATTCTGTGCTCTTATCGGCCTATGTGTGTGAATTATATATATTGTTGTGAGCTTGACTCTTCTTGCATTCATGCATAGCATATTGAGCCTGCTTCTTTGAGATCCGATAATCGCTGAGTCGCGATTTTCCGGCTGAGTCGCCGTGCTGAGAATCCAATTCTGTCGTTGAGTCGTGATAGCCAGCTGAGTCGCTGTGATTTGGATTATGATGATCTATTGAGATTTTATTGCACAGCTGAGTCGTTGTGCCTTGCTCACCGATGATCCTTGGTAACCCTCATGCATTGCACGTTTGAAATATTGCATGTCTGATATGATTGCTGTTTTATCGATGCTCTTCGTACTGAGGTTTGACCTCGTTTTATTTTCCTACTCAGACTGCTTTGGTCTGTGTTGGCCTTTGCAGGGTCTTCAGGTAATCCATCTGCACCGAGTGGAGCGTCGGCTGGTAGATCCCCATTTTGAGTCACAGTTATATTATGTACTGAACTATTGAACAAGGGGATGGCCTGTGTGAATACTATATTTCAGGGATCTATATTTGTTGACATACTTGGATACGTTCAGTGTGGCTGCTGTTGTTGTTTGGATTTTTGAGTTAAAATCCGTATTTTGATTATGTTTGTATTTTAAATGATATTTTTAGTTCAAACCCAAACGCAAAATTTTAGCCCATATTTTATTCATCCGTTTAATTGTGATTAATTGAGTAATTAATATCTGATTTAGAGCACCGGGCTTGACATTTTGGTATCAGAGCTTAAATTGGGATAAGCTCGATTCTTTTTCATCACACTTGAGTCTAGGCACAGAGTTTTTTGTCACTCCAGATCTCATATGTGGTAACGCCATGGTTCTTATTAATCATAGATCTGTTTTGAGTGTATCAAGCTGTGTTAACTGCTTCTGCCCAGAATTTTTGTGAAATACCGGAATAAGAAATCATAGATCGAGTAGCTTCTTTTAAAGTTAGATTTCTCTCTCAGCCTGCTGAAAGCTCATGCTTTATCCCAATTTCTTCCAGATAAGAGGATAGCTTATAATTTAAAAACTCAGTTCCTCTATCAGATCTTATCCGGTTGACAGTACAAGATTTGTCATTTTGCAAATGTTTTAAAAGTCAGCGATCTGGTCTTTTGATTTTAAAAGCAATACCCATGTAAATTTAGTAAATCATCAACAACGACAAGGGTGTAATTTGTTCCCCCTAAGCTTGTTACGGGTATAGGACCAAAAAGATCCATATGTAAAAGCTCTAAGCTTCGGGAAGAATGAAGACCATTTTTCTTTTTAAAAGTAGATCGAATTTGTTTTCCCAGCTGACATGTTGCACAAATCTTGTCTTTTGAAAAATTTATTTTGGGCATACCAGAAACCAATTCAAGATTACTCAATTTGGCAAGTGTTTTTTGAAGTTGAGATGGTTCATTCTATGGTGCCATAGCCAGCTCTTGGAAGAGTCAGCTGCTAGGAAAATATGTTCAGATCCCATCTACTCTGACCAATTGACCACGTAGGTATTCCCAGATCTTTTTCCTACCAATACAGTCAGACCATCTGGATTCTGAACTATGCATGTGTGATTTTGAAAGTTAACTATGTAACCATTGTCACGCAGCTGACTTATACTAATCAGATTATAGCCATAAATTCTCAGTGTGATTTTGAAAGTTAACTATGTAACCATTGTCACGCAGCTGACTTATACTAATCAGATTATAGCATAAATTCTCAACGACAAGGATATCATTTATTGAGATGTTACCATGGGTAAGCTTACCCTTACCCACAGTGTTACCGTGTGAGTCACAAACTTATCTCCTTTGTGCGGTGTCAGATCTGATAGCAGCTTTGGATTTACAGTCATATGTCGTGCACAACCGCTATCCAGATACCAGATAATAGATTCTTCTGTAGCTTTGTACCTGTTGATCTGCAATCACGAAAAAAAATTTTTGGTACCCAATTTTACTTAGGTCCAGATAGGATTACCCCTTTCTGGACCCATACTTGAATTACTTTGATAGTCTTCCCAGTATGGATATCTACTAGGGTTCGTGCAGAAACATTGTGAGATCTGTTGAGCTTTGGCTTAGCACTTTGATCATTCAGATTTCGCTGGGGCTGAACTTTTACCCAAACAGATTTGGCCTTCGTCGAACCACGCCTTCGCTGGTTCAGAACAGATGATTTAGATCCAGCTTTTGATTTATCTTTGTCAAGTCTGTTCTTTAGCCAACTGGGCTTGTTGTTCTCAGGCCTGGTATAACCAATATCAGCTTTACCCTTATAGTTCAGCTTTGGTGAAATCTGATCATCGTACTTCACCGACTCACAGGTGTCATGTGTCACACTGGCTATGACAAAGTTCATTTTCTTGAACTTGCCATCAGCTAGATCTGACTGAGTACTGGTTTCCCCAGAGCTGCTTTCACCAAAATTGAAACCTAACCCAGTTTTATCATTCAGTGGCTTTTGGGTCTCATGCAGTCTGCTTAAGAAAACGGAAGACTTGGTCCAGGAGCTCATCACTTCATTTAACCTTATGTTTTCAGATGTGAGCTCACAAGAATTATTCTCAAAGATTCATTCTCGATCTTCAGCTTACTCAACTCTGTTTGTAAGCTGTCAGAATCCCCAAGCTGAGCAGTGCTTGGTTCAACTGAACTACTTTTCAAAAATCCGTTTTCAGCCTTAATATCCTCGAATATTTGAGACAGCTTATGGTACTCATGGACCATTTCATTTAGTGCATTGATAAGGTCCTCACGTGTAAATTCAGTATTGGAGAAATCAAATACCTCATCATATGTTGTTTGGTTGGTCATCAAGCAATGAACTTCTTCTTGCTCACTATCACTGGATGAGGAGCTGCTTGATGTAGTCTCTGAATCTGAATCCACCCAGTTCTTGTTACTCTCCTCTGCAATAATTACTTTTCTATCATTCTTTCGATTGGGACTCTTATCAGATCTGGTCCTCCTTCTCTCCATGGACATTCTATCATCCTTCTTGAATTTATCATCTTTATTATTGTTGTCCTTCTTGGGCCTGTTGCAATCTGCTGCGAAATACCCTGGTGGACCACAGTTATAGCAATTTTGATCAGTAATAACCTTATCAGATTTATGAACATTGCTATAATTAAAAGAAGGGTTATAGGATTTTCTCATGAATTCCAAACTTCTTGCCGAATAGGGACATGACGTCGTTGCTCAGTTGTTCGGCAGACTTGCTAGTGCTTGGAGAGCACTGTTCTGAAGTAGTTGCTGCAAGAGCCTTGGTCGGTTGAGAAGTTGAAGGTCTAGCCTCATATATGGTCTCCAGCTCGAACTCATAGGCTTTGAGATTAGCAAACAGATCATGCAGTTCAAGCTTGTTCAGATCTTTGGACTCTCTCATTGCCATTGTCTTGACATCCCATTCTCTCGACAGCGCTCTCATCACCTTGAGAGCCAGTTCTCTGTTGCTGTATTATTTTCCAAGACTGGTAAGCTCTATCACCACAGCACTGAATCTTTCATCAAACTCTGAAATGGTCTCGCCTTCTCGCATCTTAATGGACTCATACTTCTATTGTGCAACAGTTAGCTTGTTCTCCTTAGTTTCATCATTTCCTTCGCAAATCTGTGTTAACTTCTCCCAAATCTCCTTGGCAGTAGCGCAGGTCTTGATTTTGCTAAACATATTCTTGTCCAGCATCTTATAGAGAATATCCTTCGCCACATTATCCAGATTGACCTTTTTCTTGTCCTCAGGTGTATATTTCATTCTTGTCTTTTCAATCCACTGAGCAGCACCAGCTGTGATGGCCATTGCCGTATTAGCCTTCATTATCTTCATGGGTCCATCTGTAATGACGTACCACATGTCATCGTCTTGCGCGGCTAAATGTTCTTGCATCCTTATCTTCCAGTCATCGTATTCCTCCTTGGAAACATAGGAATTTTGTTGTGAGAAGATGAGATTTTTCAAAATATATGCACAGAAGATAGAACTGTTCAATAACTGAGATGCACAGGCTTTGATACCAATTGATAGGATCAATGGAATCGAAAATATAGTTAAAATGAGCTTAGAAGTTCAGAAGGGGGGGGGGGTTGAATGAACTCCTATCGATTTTTGATTTTGGAAACCTTAAAACAGTTCTACAAGCCTTCGCTTAACTCAGATATGAGTTACCAGATCTGAGGCTCTCAGTCTAAAGCTGTTTTCTCGACTAACAAAATTGTGCGGAAAGAAGTCGATTAAACAGTGAACAGTTGTGTAAAATAAAGAAATGCAATAAGTAAAAGTGCAAGGGTCGAGAATTTGTTTAAGAAAGTTCGGATCTTAAAATCCTACGTCTCCCCTTCTTCCTTTTTAGGAAGGTTCCACTAGAAGATTTGGTGAACACAGCCTCTGTCTACACCCGATCACCGAGCCTCGCTCCAAGTGAACTCCTAGAAACTTCTACCACGCAGATACACTGCTAAGTTACAAACAATCATAATTTTCGAACTGCTTCAAGAAGCACGTTCGTTACAGACTCAAATCTGCATATACAATGAACACGAAATAGTTGAGTACTGTAAATATTCTGGTTTCTATACAATGAAACCTGTTTACAAAAGTAAACAGAAGATATCTTGAAGATTTATCTAATAAGAACTTGAACAAAAATGTTCTTCGGGATTGAACACTGGGACTTAGAGAATTTTTTATTCAGGTTTTGAATATTCCCAGAGAGATTTTTGCAATCACCGAGAGTGAGTGAGAATAAGCAAGAGAACTTGTTAATGGCCGAGAGCTTCTCTGTTTGAATTCTCCAGCTATTTATACTCTCTCATCTTCAACGGTCATTAATTAGCCAGTAGAAACAAACCATACTTTCATATATTCATCGTATCATTGCATTAAATGCTCCATTAATGCTATGCAAAAGGTTGTCAGTGCTTGTCAGAGTTGAGTTGACTTATATACCAAAGAAGGTAAACATCGGTTGTACCAACTCTGCGTACTGTTCAACTATACTCAAATTAGCTATGATCTTGTCTTCAATTCAAATTGTCTAACATGCTTTATCTGCTTAAATCGTGACCGTTGATTTCTCTCAAATAATCATCTGATAACATCTGAAGAAATTCGAAGCTTGCAACTGTTTTTACACTGAAATCTGAAATCTGCTCTCTTTCCCTTTTCGAAAATTCTCTTTGTGAATACTCTCTGTCAGATCTGAAATCTTATATCCTTTACGAATATATTCCCCCTTTTTGTAGAGTCGTAAATCTGCCAGATCCGAATCCTTGGAAATAACTGTTCTGATCTGAATTTCATTTCCGTAATATGACGATAGTAACTGAAGATACTCTTAGAATGATTTTGCTCAAAACTGAGTCCGTTCTCATTTGACAAACTTGGATCTGAAATATACCTTCTGAACCAATATAACTGAATCTATTATCGTAGCCTCTGAATCAAATCTGATACCCTCTGATTTGAAGTTTTTAACCCGCTAACTGGAATACTTGACCTGAGACCTGAAATAACCAGAATACTCAAATTTGAAATACTCTGATCTGAACTTACAATCTGAAATACTGAGATCTGAAATTCCTGTTGCGGAGCTATAGAGAGCATAAGGAGCACTTGAGGTTGGTGTCGCATAAGCTGAGAGACTCTCAGCTGTATGTGAAGTTCAGTAAGTGTGAATTTTGGTTGGATAAGGTAATATTTTTGGGTCATGTCATATCTGCACAAGGTATTTCGGTGGATTATAGTAAGGTCGAGGCAGTTCTTAACTGGGAGTGACCTAGGAATGTTTCTGAAATTCATAGTTCTTGGGTTTGGCTGGTTAGTACAGACGTTTTATCGAGAAATTTTCTTCGATAGCGAGGCCAATGACTCAGTTGACCCAAAAAGATAGGAAATTTGTTTGGACAGACGAGTGCGAGTCCAATTTTCTTTTGCTTAAGGAGAAGTTGACTACTATACCTGTGTTGGCTTCACCTTTGGGTACTGGAGGTTTTGAGGTTTGTACCGATGCTTCTCTAAGTGGTTTAGGCTGTTTATTGATGCAGAACGGTCCTGTGATAGCTTATGCGTCTCAATAGTTGAAACCCCATGAGAAGAGATACCCCGTTCACGATTTGGAGCTGGCATCTATCGTTTTTGCCTTGAAGATTTGGCGTCACTACCTATATGGCGAGCAGTTTGTGGTGTACACAGACCACAAGAGCTTGAAGTACATCTTCACTCAGTCAGATCTGAACATGAGGCAGCGTCGTTGGATGGAGTTGCTCAAGGATTTTGACTGTGAGATTCAGTATCAACCTGGGCGAATGAACTTAGTGGCAGATGCCTTGAGTAGGAAAGCTCAGCCGACGATGTTGATGTCGTTGAGTATATCCAAGGTCCATGAGCATTTGGGACTTCTGGATGGCGTTTCAAGCAAGAAGATCAGTATTTTGTAGTTTCGTCTTTTCAGGTTGAACCACAGATTGTGGCGGACATTAGGGCAGCATAGAGGACTGACCCGTACATCCATGAGTTGAAGATAAAAGCCCAGAATGGTCAGTCGGTAGATTTTACTGTTGCTTCTGATGGGTTCCTCAGATTTTGTGGTAGATTGGTAGTTCCAAACCTGATCGATCTGAGAGAAACCATCATGAACGAGGCCCATTGCAGTTGTTATAGTGTGCATCCGGGCGAGAAGAAGATGTATCATGCCTTGAAGACGCACTACTATTGGGAAGGCATGAGGAATGACATTTCTGGATTTGTTGCCCGATGTTTGAACTGCCAACAGGTCAAGGCTGAGAGGATGAGACCTGGTGGATTGCTACAGAGTTTAGAAGTGCTTCAACGAATTGGGAGCACGTTGCCATGAATTTTGTGACTCACCTACCTCGTTCGAACAGGGGATGTGATGCTACTGGGTGGTGATTGACAGGCTTTCGAAGTCAGCCCATTTCATTCCTATGATGTGAGGTGTTCCATGAAGAAGATGGAGAGATTGTATGTTGACCACGTGGTTAGATTGCATGGAGTGCCTGTTTCGATAGTGTCTGATAGAGATCCACTATTTTACTTCCCGATTTTGGAAGAGCTTGCAAGCAGCAATGAGTTCGACATTGGCTATGAGTACAGCTTATCACCCTCAGACAGATGGCCAATCCGAGAGAATTGTACAGACTTTGGAGAACATGCTGCGAGCAATTGTGATGGATTTCAGTGGTGGCTGGAAAAATTATTTATCCCTGGTAGAATTTTCGTATAATAATAGCTACCAAGTGACTATCGGTGTCAGGACCGGTGCTCTTAGTCAGAGATTTAGCACACAAAACACGGAAGCTCAAAAAATGGATAAAATTTTTCTTTTTGGCCTGACTAAAAAATATATCCTTTAAAATAAGTTCTTACTTAAATTACGACTTTAAAGAAAAATTCAGCAGAACATCCACAACATAAATATATACATACAACTCCAATCGAATCAACAACAAAAAATACACAAGGCATCCCCTGATAATGACTTGATAAAGCATATATAGATATATAACTGAGAACCAACACTGCGGGACCCCACCAGCTGATGCAAAACTCGAACCAGCTGACCTACCTGCAAAGGCCTGCAATGGCTAAAAATCCGGCCAAAGCAGTCCCAAGGGAAAACAAACGAGGTCAAAACCTCAGTACGAAGAGCAACTCATACAGCTAATCAACTCAAGAATGAAACCTGACATAGCAGCGCAATGCATGAGGCTATCAAGAAATATCGGGAATCAAGGAACAACGGCTCAGCTGGAAAATCCAATATCAACAATCATCGGAATCTAAAACTCAACGACTCAGCTGGAAATCACGACTCAGTTAAAGCGTTTGGATTCTCAGGCACGACGACTCAGCCGGCCAATCATGACTCAGTGGTTATATCAAATTCCAAGGCATGGTGACTCAGCCGGAAAATCACGACTCAGTGATTATTCGGTATCAAAGGAATTCAGGCTCAATATGAATGCGTGTAAGCAATGCCAATAAAATATGAACAGTATGCAATTTATCTATGAGAAGCTAAATCAAGCAGCTGTAAATTCACACGTAGGACAACACCACTCAGACTCCACCATGTGATACTAGGCTAGGCGACTCAGCTCACAGCCACAATACAACAGCATACTACAAATCACATGCAGATCAGCATGGCCACACATCATAACAAGCAGCGCAGCGACACAACTCACGCGTAAGTAATGATACGGCACACAGCACGCGAACAACTTAGACTCACAAGCATAACACAGGGAAATCAGTTCGGCTTCCTAGCACAAGCGTACAGTTTTCAGCCTACAGAATACACGCGATAGGGCTAAGGAAGCTCAGCCTACCGCCACCAATTTAAAATGCTTATCTTAAAGCTGTAACTCAAGCTCAGAATTCGTAATTTGGCTCAAATCTTACCACAGACCTCCATCCAGGCTCACGGCAGAAGTATCAAGCTCGCTATCCAACCCTAGCTCTCGACCAATAGCTCATGGACACCAATTCTGGTTCAACAAACTCAAGAGAGCTACGGATCTCCAAAACATCTCAAACAAAGCTGAACCCGAACTGACAGTGGCAAAATCGAACGCCCTAGCTTCCTTCGACTCCTCTATTCCAGTCGCCATCGGCCTCCAAACTGGTATGAAATTAAAGCTCTGCAGATGCTTCCAGTAGTAGCACCCTTGCTTAAAACCAGTCGGCCAAATTCCAGAAATCAGAAGAAAAGGCATCGGGTGAACAGTGCTCGCTAGGGTTTCCAGGGGAGTTATTTCGAGAAAGGGTGTGTATCAAAATGTGTAAGAAAAAATGACTAAGTGTCGGTCGATACAAGGGTATTTATACTCACCATCGAACCGTTCTCTGCTACAGAGACATCAGCATAGATCACGATCCCAGATCCGGTCTACAGTTCTCACAGAGCAGCTTAGAGCTCATCTACTGCTCCATCTTAGGTAGGCAAACACACCAGATCACGCGTCTCCTCAGCTCATGCATTCATATCGGATGGCATACACAACAGCTTGCTCATACCCAGCTTAGCCCAGAGCTACAGATCAGATCTTACGACCACAACATAATACGCTCACCAAATCTGAGGACTACGAACAGCTCTTGACGCCAATGTGCATCTCCATCAGCTTACGCCCATGCGGATGTCGCTCACCAGCACAGACCGATTCCCGTAATATGATCCCTAAGCTCAGAGCTTCTAGGACATATCCAAGCTGATTTCAGCTTAAATCACACGAAAAATTCTAGGGCTGATAATTTCTAAGCTGTTGTCGTCAAAACAGCTCGCGACAGAAACTCAACAATCACAACAAGGCAGTCCAATCCAGAACTATTCCACCCAGATCAGCTCGTGCCTGATCTGGTCTAGGTCCTCACAAAGCCATCAACAGCTTACACTCTACAATTCAGCTCTCCAAGGGCAACAAATCTTGCGAGCTCAACACAACACAATGTTACACCAGATTTGGTCCAGCTCGAAACTATCCAGCAAGCTTCCAAGCTGAATTCCGTAAACTATATATCTAATGCCCTCTGAACTGCTATAGATCCCAGCAACTCTAAACAACTTGCTCTTCTAAGCACCTAGAGCTATCAGCTCACAACAATCCCGCTTGCTAACACATATCAGCTTATGCTGCTGAGCTTAACCACGGTGCAGAACTCTAAGCTGGTCCTATCGTACCATATACCAGCTCACACCAGCAGCCTTTGCTTATGCTACAACACATCTTGGCAAGGAGAAACCCGACCATCTTACATCTAAGCTGATCCTCGCGAACTGTTAATATCAATTAGCATTCCTATAATCCGCTCAGATTATAGCACTAATTACCTTGGATAATTATAGTCCTCACAATCGTGATGGCACCATTCGAGGCTTTGTACGGTCGAAAGTGTAGATCACCGATTTGCCGGGAAGAAGTTGGAGAGAAACAGCTGTCTACTCCTAAGTTTGTGAAGCATATGAAGGATCAGGTTGAACTGATTCGAAGCAGAATGAAGGATGCACAAGATTTCAAGCTAGCTATGCTAATAAGAGGGGCAGGCCTTTGGATTTTCAGATTGGCGATCGAGTGTTTCTGAAAGTTTCTCCTTTCAAGAGCGTGATGAGATTCAGGCCTAAGGGTAAATTAACTCCTAGATTCATTGGACCTATTGAGATTATTGAGAGGATCGGATCCTCGGCATATCGATTGCAACCGCCTGTCAGGCCTCGTGCTCTACTCAGAGTTAAACCACGCAAAACAATAGCGGAAGCATACAAAAAGTGGCTTAAAATTTTCGCTTTTGGCCTGCCGGTTTAAACATATAATTTAAAATACAACCATACTTAAAATATCCCAGTTTACAAACACTCAGTACAAGAGTACATCATTTAAACAAATATAAGTACTACAGCATACAACTGAATCCCACAAGCACAGGGCATTCCCCGGCTGACAGTACTAGTACATATATGCTATACACTAACTGGGACACTCTATCCACCTCCTGGGGCACCTCCAGCTGGGTCAAAGTCACGACCAACAGAGAAACCTGGGAAACCTGAAAACACATACAGGCAACAATACACAAGCCCCAGAGGGACATCGGGGTCAAACCCCAATACGGACAGCAATATAAACAGCATAAGTAAATCAACAGATAAATATGCAAATGCTATGCAAGGGATCAAGGCTACAACCGAAAGTAGGGAGCCAAAGGATCGCAACAACAGCTCAACAGCAAGATCTGATCAAAAGAAAAACAGACAGTGGCCACGGGGTATACTGAGAACATGGGAGCTACCCACTCATCTCCAGTACACCGTACCAGATGCTAAACAAACAGCTCCACCTGCTGTTGCCCACTCATGAGATGTGGGAGCTACCCACTCCGCTCATAGCGACTAACAAACTTCCAATTCCATTGGGGCACTTCCAAACTCTGAAGCAATCCACCAGGTCTCATTCTCTCGGCCTTGACCTGTTGGCAATTCAAACATCTAACAACAAAAGCCGAAATGTCGCTCTTCACAGTAGTAAATCCATGCTCAATCCTAAGCTGTAACAAGCTCATATCCGTACCTCAATTCTCTGTGCAACAATTACTACAGCAGATTGCCACAATGACGTCCCGAGCACACAGATCTACTACCTGCTCAACGGTAACACACAATTCCTCAAGGACCGAAGCACAGAAAACAGCAGTTGGGAGTTACAAACTCCATCAGCGCTAATCCTACCTCTCTAACTCAACAGAAAGCTCTAAACAAAGCTCAAAGGCAGGAACTTTACTTACCCCAACAAGCTAGGAGCGAAATCCGACGCTTATTCTAACAGACTACACAAGGGAGATGTCTTCGCACACCTCACCAGATTCAAGCAAACATTCGAAAACAATATCCAAGCGAAGCGTCTCAGCAAGAGGATTCCAACGCTACCACTCTTACTTCAATCGGAGCTGTCTACCGTCGGTAATAGAAGAAGATAAGGTTCGATGAATAGTAGTTAGGGTATCATGACAGAATTTGCTATCGAGAAATATTCTAAGTGTCGGGAACAATAATAGAGAACAAGGCCAAGCTCCCTATTAAATCTCACTACTGTCAGAAACTGGAAACAGACCGACAACTTAAGCTATCACAACTGATATTCCCGCTCGCAAGCAGATCTTGCAATAGATCTCACTCTACGCCTAAACAGATCTCTACTAACTCAAACGACGTTGCAGAGAACTACTGTCAAAACTGGACAATTATCCGCTACTCACTGCTGAACAACAAACCAACATCTGTTCGCAACGCAACATAGATCTCTCACACAGCTGTAGCTAACGCAACTCACCGCTGAGCCTTCTTCGCTAATCCAAAACGCTGTCGTTCCAATTAATCCAAACGACAACGTACTAGCACCCGCTACAGAACACGCTAGCGCACTCTCTACTGCTCAGCGACAACTGCTGACGTCACCACTGCTGAGCGCCAACATTCAGCGATGTCCCGCGCTAACTACTGAACAGATTTCGCGCCAAACTCAATTTCTCCAGAACTGTTCTAAGGGCTAAAACAAAACCCGATAGCTTCTTCCAGCTAAAAAACGCAAAGCTGATCAAAATAAAACCCGATTAATTAACTCAATTAATCTTATCAGCTTTCGGGTCTCACATCTCTCCCCCGCTAAAACAGGATTTCGTCCTCGAAATCAATCAACTCCAAAACAAGAGTTCAATATAACTGGGGAAAAGAATTTAAGCAAACATCTACCGAGAAATAACAAGGAACCAACTACTGGAATCTAGGAAACGCTCACTCAAATAGGTGCGGCCACTCACGCTGAATCCTTTCTTCCAGTTTCTCCACTGAACCATAACCAAAGGAATGGTTTTGTTACTCAGCTGTTTCTCTTTTATATCCAAGATCTGCAAGGGATACTCAACATAGCTCAAAGTCTGATCTAACTCCACCTCGTCAGTTCTCAACACATGCGAGGGATCTGGCTCATACTTCCTCAACATCGAAAGATGAAACACATCATGTAAGGAAGACAAATCTGGTGACAACAACAGCCGATAAGCCAAAGGACCAATCCTCTCTAATATCTCATAAGGACCAATATAACAAGGAGCTAACTTACCCTTGAGAACAAATCTCATAACACTGCGGAAAGGAGAAACCTTAAGGAAAACTAGATCACCAACCTCAAAATCTAAAGGCCTACGCCTCTTATTCGCATAACTAGCTTGGCGATCTTGTGCAGCTTTCATTCACTGGTGAATCAAATCCACTTGATCTCTCATCTGCTGCACAAACTCTGGAGAAGACAGCTGCTTCTCCCCCACTTATTCCCAACATAACGGTGACATGCAATTCCTACCATACAAAGCTTCAAATGGTGCCATGCCAATTGTGATGGTCCAATGGAGCAAGCATGGTAGAGAAGAAGCTACCTGGGAAGTCGAAGAAAATATGAGACAGGAGTGACCCCATCTGTTTACGTAGTACTGATCCAGGTAATCTTCTAGAGCTTGCTGATTTGTGTTTTGAATTTCTTTTGTACTCTTGGTTAGTGGCTTTTGATAAGCATTGAGGAATGCTGGGCTGTTAGGTATTTTAGTTTTTGGTGACTTTCTGGTATTCTTTCAATTCTGACCTGTATTTGTGGGTTGATTTCGAGGACGAAATCTATTTCTAGTTGGGGATAATGTGAGGACTGTAGTTAATCGGTTTAATTAGTGATATATTATGAGCATATTAGGGGAATGGCAGGATTAGATCGCATGAGCTGTTAGTGGGAAATCAGCTTGGGTGCGGGTTGATTCAAGCAGTTGAGCCACGAGCTGGAGAGAGAGTTGGCGCTAGGCCAGTTGGTGTCTTGCGAACTTTCTAGTGATCAGCTTAGATTGGTGTAAGCTGTTGATGATCTTTGGATTGGACATAGAACGGATCAGGTGTGAGCTGATCTAGGACGGAACAGCTCTAAGGTGGTACATGTTAGTGGAACACAAACTGGTCTGCATACGCGTGAACTGATTTACTTGAGCTGGAATGGGGTCCGACATAGTTTAGCGACACCAGCTTAGACGCTAGCTGATGGTAAGCTGAGCTGTGAGTTGTGGGTTCTCGCGGGCGTGATCTGTTGGTTGCGCAAGCTGATAGGTGCATGGGAGCTGATACGCAAACATGATTGTTGGTCCGAAAATAAGGATCAAAAGATCAGCAGCCGTGCTTTAAAAGACTTTAGAAAATTTTGCGAGCTGCTACATCAAACTGGAGGTGCAATACCTCTTGTTCTTGAACACATAAAACTCACCAGAAGAGCACCGGAGACAGATCTGGTATGATTTAAAAATCATGCGAAAAATACCAGAACTGAATCCTAATATTTTAAAACCAATCAAACAGATTTATGTACAACATAAATCTGTTAGACTTGTGCTTGTGTGCTGCTGAACTGTTAGCGATGCTGAATGCTAAGTGCTGAAATGTTATGCGTGAGTATGCTAAATAAATATGCAAGTGCTGAAAGCTTAAAGAACACGATACACAATATTTGTTTCTGGAAGTTCGGACCTCAATGTCCTACATCTCCCCTTCTTCCACCTCGGAAGGATCCACTAGAAGATTTGATCTTACAACTCGAGTACAGACCCAATCCCACAACCAGCAGCTGTGAGAACTCCTAGACTCCAGAAATGCACATCAGCCGCAACTGTGTGACTAACTACATACACAAGTTTAACGTCATCGTGCTTGGACGGGACCTGTTTGTGAAACGTTTTGAGATTCATTCACTAATAAGATGTGAATGAATCTCGGTGTGTGAGATTGATACAATGAAGCTCTCAAACTCTCTGTTTTTCTCACACACTAGGGAAATGCTCTAACAAGCTAATCTAGACTCAGCAATCGACTCTCGTGAAAGCTCCTCTCTAATGGCGGTCGATTGCTTCGTCTTTCTGTTCATTTTTCCCTCTGCTGGTACACTGTGCAATTAACTTATTTTCTGCTACAGCTTCACAGTGACCAACTTCCAGTCTACTCGTCCAACTTCTTCAATGGCGCTTCTGGCATATATAGCCTCTATACAAATTAATCCCGTTGGACACAAAATTCTTCCCGTTCAAAAGTGTCTTGTAAAGTACCGACATGGAATAGTACTTGTGTCCTTTTCTTTTGCAGGCTTCTTATCGTTTTTGCCATTTGAATTGAGCTCAGCAGTTGACATCCAGCTTTGATAACTCTTCGTAAATTGTCAACTGCTTCGCTGCTGGTTCATCACTGCGACTGGATATCTTGCGCCTGGATTTCCTGTGACTGGATACTGTAGCTCGCGACTGGTTGAGTCTCTATACTTCGCCTGCTTCTTCTTTTCTTGCGTCTGGGATTCCATGTCGACTGGATATATAGCAACAGATGATTCACTGTAGCTTACGACTGGATGCTGCTGTTGCTTGCGTCTGGTTGTCCAGCTGGTATTAAACATATGCTTCCAGCTGGTATCTTGCGACTGCTGGATCTCAACGCAAAGAGCATCTGCTGAATCTTTAGTGCAAGAGCAAAACGCTGTCGTATCAATTTATGTAAGCGACATCGTTTTGCTATTGCTATCTCCAAATAGCATCTGCTGGTGAACAGTAGCTTGCGACTGGATTTGCTCCTCTACGACGTCGCTTCTCTCTTGCGTCTGGATGTACAAGCTACCTGCTGATTCTTGCGACTGCTCTCTCAAACCATCTGCTGAATATGATGACGTCACCAATAACGTCATCAACGCTAAACCATCTGCTGATTCTTCAGCACGACGTCGCTTCATTTCTTTTGCTTCTCTTCATCTGCTGATAGCCAACTGCTGATTATGATGACATCAAGGCTGATGTCATCACAACTGATTCCATATCTTGCGCATCTTCTCAACTGCTGATCTTTCTCGTTCCAGCCCCATCTTGCGACTCTTCTTAGCTTCTTGAATAGCGACTGTCAATAGATTCATCAACAGTACTTATAATTGCGACTGCTAACAGATTCGTTAACAGTAACTATAATTGGAATCTTCTTCTTCTTCGATTTATCTCTCCAGCAGACTTCTCAATACATGTACCAGCTGGTTCATCTTTTCTCTTTAGCGCTTGCAGCTGGTTGTCATCGTTCCAGCTGGTTTACTATGCTCCAGCTGGTTCAACTTGGCCTCCGCCTGATTACGAACAGCTGATTCAACTTTGGACGTCTCCATTGCTAATCCAGCTGCCGATTCCATGAACACCAAACCAACTGCTGAATCTTTATATAGTGAACCATCGGCTGGACAGATTCTTTGACTGTTCATCATCTTCTTCGATAGCTAGAATCTGTAAACTCAAGTAGAATTGTTAGAAACACAATAACAGGTTTTGTGTAATTCAAAACTTAATCAGGATCTGTCAAAACAGATCCATCAATCTCTCCCTTTTTGATTTACACAAAACCTCAAATCAACGATGCATGTTCTAACAATTCTCTCCCTTTTTGTGGGAATCAAAAAGAGAGTGAACTGCTGGACTTCCCGATAATTAAAACAAAACTCTCCCTACACTGTTACAACAAAAACAACGTAACAGCAGGAGTTTTAAACTTGAAAAACAAAAAACAGCTTTTGGGAAGCACCGTAGGCAACAGTATATGATTTTCAAAAGCTGAACTGATGCATAACTCAAAATTATAAAAGACAGTGACGCCACTCTCCCTGTCTTTTATAACATGAGCTCAAATCATTTTAAAAACAAAGTTGAGCATCAGCTGAAAATCCGCAAAACAGAACAATTTAAAAAATCAGAGCATAGAAATATTGTTCAAATAACAAGTGCTACTGAGTTGCTTAAATATGAAGAACCAGTAAACAGAGAACAGCTCAGATTTTTCCTTCTTATATCTCGCCCCATGTGCTTGTCACTGAGCCTCGCTCCAAGTGATCTTACAACACAACGAAAATAGAAGCTTGGCATCTGCCCGAGACTCGCGCATCCCGACAGTTCATAAAGAGAAAAACTGGTTCTATATTAAAACAGATTAACTGACCTTCATAAAATAAGCTTCTCAAAACAGTTAAAACTTTAAAAACATAGCACATGTGTTTTAAAATCAGTGCTCGTTCAAGAACAACCTGCTCTGATACCAATTGTTGGTCCAAAAATAAGGATCAAAAGATCAGCAGCCACACTTTAAAAGACTTTAGAAAATTTTGCGAGCTGCTACATCAAACTGGAGGTGCAATACCTCTTGTTCTTGAACACATAAAAACTCACCAGAAGAGCACCGGAGACAGATCTGGTATGATTTAAAAATCATGCGGAAAATACCAGAACTGAATCCTAATATTTTAAAACCAATCAAACAGATTTATGTACAACATAAATCTGTTAGACTTGTGCTTGTGTGCTAAACTGTATGCGATGCTAAGTAAATGCAAGTGCTGATTTGTGCGTGCGTGCTGAAATATGCTTATGCGTGAGATGCTAAAGTAAATGCTGAACTGAATGAATAAAGAACACGATACACCAGTTTTGTTTCTGGAAGTTCGGACTTCAATGTCCTACATCTCTCCTTCTTCCACCTCGGAAGGATCCACTAGAAGATTTGATCTTACAACTCGTGTACAGACCCAATCCCACAACCAGCAGCTGTGAGAACTCCTAGACTCCACAAATGCACACCAGCCGCAACTGTGTGACTAACTACATACACATGAGTTTTACGTCATCGTGCTTGGACGGAACCTATTGTGAAACGATTTTGAGATCCATTCACAAATAGATGTGAATGAATCTCGGTGTGTGAGATTGATACAATGAAGCTCTCAAACTCTCTGTTTTTCTCACACACTAGGGAAATGCTCTAACAAGCTAATCTAGACTCAGCAATCGACTCTCATGAAAGCTCCTCTCTAATGGCGGTCGATTGCTTCGTCTTTCTGTTCATTTTTCCCTCTGCTGGTACATTGTGCAATTAACTTATTTTCTGCGATAGCTTCACAGTGACCAACTTCCAGTCTACTCGTCCAACTTCTTCAATGGCGCTTCTCGCATATATAGCCTCTATACAAATTAATCCCGTTGGACACAAAATTCTTCCCGTTCAAAAGTGTCTTGTAAAGTACCGACAGGGAATAGTACTTGTGTCCTTTTATTTTGCAGGCTTCTTGTCGTTTTCGCCATTTGAATTGAGCTCAGCAGTTGACATCCAGCTTTGATAACTCTTCGTAAATTGTCAACTGCTTCGCTGCTGGTTCATCACTGCGACTGGATATCTTGCGCCTGGATTTCCTGCGACTGGATACTGTAGCTCGCGACTGGTTGAGTCTCTATACTTCGCCTGCTTCTTCTTTTCTTGCGTCTGGGATTCCATGTCGACTGGATATATAGCAACAGCTGATTCATTGTAGCTTACGACTGGATGCTGCTGTTGCTTGCGTCTGGTTGTCCAGCTGGTATTAAACATATGCTTCCAGCTGGTATCTTGCGACTGCTGGATCTCAACGCAAAGAGCATCTGCTGAATCTTTAGCGCAAGAGCAAAACGCTGTCGTATCAATTTATGTAAGCGACATCGTTTTGCTATTGCTATCTCCAAATAGCATCTGCTGGTGAACAGTAGCTTGCGACTGGATTTGCTCCTCTACGACGTCGCTTCTCTCTTGCGTCTGGATGTACAAGCTACCTGCGGATTCTTGCGACTGCTCTCTCAAACCATCTGCTGAATATGATGACGTCACCGATGACGTCATCAACGCTAAACCATCTGCTGATTCTTCAGCACAACGTCGCTTCATTTCTTTTGATTCTCTTCATCTGCTGATAGCCAATTGCTGATTATGATGACATCAAGGCTGATGTCATCACAGCTGATTCCATATCTTGTCGCATCTTCTCAACTGCTGATCTTTCTCGTCTTGCGTCTGGATGTACAAGCTACCTGCGGATTCTTGCGACTGCTCTCTCAAACCATCTGCTGAATATGATGACGTCACCGATGACGTCATCAACGCTAAACCATCTGCTGATTCTTCAGCACAACGTCGCTTCATTTCTTTTGATTCTCTTCATCTGCTGATAGCCAATTGCTGATTATGATGACATCAAGGCTGATGTCATCACAGCTGATTCCATATCTTGCGCATCTTCTCAACTGCTGATCTTTCTCGTTCCAGCTCCATCTTGCGACTCTTCTTAGCTTCTTGAATAGCGACTGTCAATAGATTCATCAACAGTACTTATAATTGCGACTGCTAACAGATTCTTTAACAGTAACTATAATTGGAATCTTCTTCTTCTTCGATTTATCTCTCCAGCAGACTTCTCAATACATGTACCAGCTGGTTCATCTTTTCTCTTTAGCGCTTGCAGCTGGTTGTCATCGTTCCAGCTGGTTTACTATGCTCCAGCTGGTTCAACTTGGCCTCCGCCTGATTACGAACAGCTGATTCAACTTTGGACGTCTCCATTGCTAATCCAGCTGCCGATTCCATGAACACCAAACCAACTGCTGAATCTTTATATAGTTAACCATCGGCTGGACAGATTCTTCGACTGTTCATCATCTTCTTCGATAGCTAGAATCTGTAAACTCAAGTAGAATTGTTAGAAACACAATAACAGGTTTTGTGTAATTCAAAACTTAATCAGCATCTGTCAAAACAGATCCATCAATGATCTGCCTAGTAACGTGATCTGCTGAGTAGCGTGATCTGTTGAGACCGTGATCTATTGGGATGTGAGCTGCAGTGAGTGTGAGCTGTTGGGTCCGAGAGCTGATCTGTGCGTGCGTACTGAGCTGTACTCTGGATAGTTTACAGTTAAAAAGCCTGAGCTGGTACCCGGTTAGATCCCGAGCTATCGATGGTAATGTAGTAGATCACGGGATTTAATTTTAATGGATTGACTTTGACTGTGTACCCCTTTTATTACTTACTACACTTAGCCATTTCGGACCTCATATCATTTATTCTTTCTAGAGAGCCATCGACGTAAACTGTTCCCCAAACCCTTACTGTTCAACCGAACCCTATTTCTTCCGATTTTCGTCGATTTACGTCGCAGTTTAGAGCAAGGCTGGTGGCGCTAAATTCCTCTCTCCAAGACCGTTCGTTTGGTACCACTTTGGAGTCTTGGGTTGGCCTGTCGAGTGGGCGTGACGTAGTTGTAGCGTTCGGACCTTTTCGCGATTTCTGACCAGACGATTCTCCCGTTCCTTTAGCGCGATAGGGTAAGTGTTGGTTCTTGTTATACGTGTCATTTAGAGCTGGTTATCGTGTTTGAGGTGTCTGTTTGAGCTGGGTGAGTAGGTAGCTCCCATCTTTGTTCTGCAGAAATTGTCCCCGAGCTGACGTTGCGTGGCTGAGAAGGTTTTAGATACATGGTTATTTGGGCAGTTTTTGTTGAGTTTCGTCATGAGCTGGGAGGGCAGTAGGCATGCGCGAGCTGTTGGTGCCTTGTTCTCATGTGATTTGTGAGGTATTAGCTGTATCGAGGTTAAGGTACGAGTGAGCTCATACTAGCAGCTTTAATATCAACATGATTGTTAAGATAAAATTTATAAGTTTTGATGATAACAATATAAGACTGAAAATTGAACTTAAGTATTCGTAGAGGACAAGAGAAGGGAACATTTCAGATTCCGTGACGTCATGACATTGAATTTAAGATTTCAGATTCGGGAGTTCTGAGTTAAGTTGCGTTGACATCTGAGTTGACTATTCGGAAATTGATCAGATATCGAGTCAAGTATTCAGTTATCGGGTTGCGGCATTCAGAGTTAAGTTCTTAAGATATTGGTCAGATTCCGTGACGTCATGACATTGAATTTAAGATTTCAGATTCGGGAGTTCTGAGTTAAGTTGCGTTGACATCTGAGTTGACTATTCGGAAATTGATCAGATATCGAGTCAAGTATTCAGTTATCGGGTTGCGGCATTCAGAGTTAAGTTCTTAAGATATTGGGTTGTTTTGAGTTATCAGTTCTTTCAGTTATCAGGACAGTCTTTCAGATTTGAGGGGATTCAGATTTGATTCAGAAACTACAGTAAGAAATCTGTTTTAGAGCAAAGTATTTTCAGACTTGATTCAGAGGCTTTAGTAACAGATTCTGGTATATTGACTAAGATGGTATAATTCAGATTCGAGAGTATCAGAGGTGACCAGACTCTTTACAAGCAATTCAGATGTGAGTAACAGGAAATCAGAACTGTATATGCTACTTCAGATATTAAGCTACTACTGGTGTTCAGTTTTGACAGAGTATATTCGAAATAGCTCTACACGGTATTTCGGATTTCTTTAACGGACTTAGATTGGACAGATTCGATTGAGTGACTTACAGATATAAGTTATCAGATTTGTTTACGAGAAAAGTACAGTATTCAGATTGGACATATTCAAGAATACACAGAGGGAAAGATTTTTTTAACAGAGTGAACTTTCAAATGAGAGTTTCGAACCACTTCACATGTTATAAAAGGATTATTTGAGGAGAATCAACGGTCATAGTTTAATCATATAAAAGCCTAGAATTAAGGAGACAATATCAGAGCTATTTTGGGTAAAGTTGCACAGTACGCAGAGTGATTGATACGATGAGTACCCGCTTTGGAATATAAGTCAATTTATCCCTGAAAAGCGTAAAATTCCTTTTGCACAGCATTAATGGAGCATTAAATTCTATGATACGATGAAGATATGCAAAAGAACTTATCTGTACTGGCTACATTTATTTACTGTTGAAGACAAAGAGTATAAATAGCTGAAGAATTCAAATGGAGAAGCTCTCGGTCATTCTCAACCATTATCGACGCTTTATGTGCTTTCATAATGCTCTTGCATACTCACTGGGAACATTTCATCACAAAAATACAAGTCCTAGTATTAAAATCTCGAAGAACATTCAAGTTCAAGCCTTCATAGATTTAATTTTCGAGATATCTTCTGGTTTACATTTGTAAACAGTTCTTGTTGATAAAAGAACAAGAAGATTTACAGTACTCACTATATCGTATTTCCTTGTAATATCCAGTGTTGAGTCTGTAAAAGACTTGCTGTGTGAAGCAGTCTGAAAAATCAAGTTGTTTGTATTTCAGCAGTTGTATCTGCGTGTATTGGTGTTTGCTAGGAGGTCACTTGGAGCGAGGCTCGGTGACTGGGTGTAGACAGAAGCTGTGTGCATAAAATCCTTCTAGTGGAACCTTCCTGCAAAGGAAGAAGGGGAGACGTATGATCTTCAGATCCGAACTTCCATAAACAAACTCTGAATCTTGCACTTTTACTTTACTGCATTGCATTTATATTTATATTGTTCATTGATCGATCGACTTCTTTTCGCACATTATTTGTTAGTCGAGAAATCAGATTTGGACTGAGATACCTCAGATCTGGTAACTCGTATCTGAGTTAAGCGAGGCGCTTATAAAATCATTTTAAGGTTTTGAAAATTTATAATATCTAAGGAGTTCATTCAAACCCCCCTTCTGAACTCCTAAGGCTGTTTTCGATCCATATTGATCCTATCACATGAGAATATTTCCAGCGTGATTGAGTTACTCTGGTTGTGTGCTAGCTGAGTATGCTTGTTCTTTCTGGTTTACAATGATGATTTTGTGCTCTTATAGGCCTATGTGTGTGAATTATATGTATTGTTGTGAGCTTGACTCTGCTTGGCATTCATGCATAGCATATTGAGCCTGCTTATGTGAGACCCGATAATCGCTGAGTCGCGATTTGCCGGCTGAGTCGCCGTGGTGAGAATCCAATGCTATCGCTGAGTCGTGATAGCCAGCCGAGTCGCTGTGATTTGGATTCTGATGATCTATTGAGATTTTATTGAATAGTTGAGTCGTTGTTGTTAGAGTCGATGCCCAACTAGCCAACTTGTGGCGTGTGGGTTTTATAGACTCTTGTACAAACAGTCTTTATATATGATATTCGCATTTACTTATATGGCGTTCTTTACTTTCATTATGTGTGTAATGATTTACAATTGCGTTGAGTAAAGACCTAGAATGCACTAAAGCGTATGTTAGATATGATAGTGGGTATGACGGCTATCATGAAACACATCTAGAAATTGCGTTGAGTAAAGACCTAGAATGCACTAAAGCGTATGTTAGATATGATAGTGGGTATGACGGCTATCATGAAACACATCTAGTAGTCGCTGTGTATTCTGAACATGTTCCTAGTCGATTGGGCCGTCAAAATGAGGATAAGGCCGCCCGAGTTCGAGACTAGTATCTGCGATGCAAAGTACCATGTTTCATTGGTAGGGAACATTGTGATGTTCTGAGCATGCGGATAGATAGTGACCTGGTGATCTATCGAACTACCCTCGTTCGGACTTTCCAAGTGGTTACCATTTGTCGAGTGGATAAGTCCGAGGTCTTGGTTGTACTGATTAGTCCTCACGACTCGAAATGTCATTGAGACTCTACATGATAGGCGTCTCACTTTGACCCGTTTTCCGACTCACTTGGGGTCATAAGGCGTCGGGATTGGGTGAGACCCCGATGCATGTAGGAGTCGATGCATCGTTGTCGAGGATTCACCGCTCGCAGACATGCGTGGATATCTTATGCTATCTGAGGGGATAATAGTGTATAAATCTCTGGCCAGAGTAGTAGAAGTGTTTTAGGTAAATGTGTTTACCTAGTTACACTAGCGATGTCCACTATTTGATCTCCAAGATGTATGCATAGCTATTGGATCTATAGCGACTCTCGATTTACCAATGGTCGTTGATCTGATCGGGATATATGGACTGAAAGGACCGTACTGTACGCTAACCACGACCGACTGGTTCTTGCAGGCACTATCAGTGATACCTAGGGGATCATGGGGCGATGTTTCTAGACGCTTTACCATGATCCGTTGGGCAGGTCCGGAATTGTGATCCCGGAGCCACAATGGTTGTGGGCCCACGGCTAGCTGTATCCCTGAACCATTGAGGGTCACACAAGTACTAGATTCGAGATTCCCACACGGATACTCAGCTCAATGTGTTGAGCACGAGAAGAGGATTTCGGGAAGTGCGACTTCCTAAAAGTCAACAGGGGTCAAACCGAGGTTTCCCGCTGTTGAGGGGCGAAACGGTCATTTTGCACTGGGGTTCTGAAAAATGGTTTTTCAGATCATATTATTCAGTTTCGGAAACTGAGTCGATCGGTCCGATCTGATCGGCGATCGGAGTTACGGTGAAGTCTCGGTGATGGAGATGAAACAAATGTTCATCCGTTGGACCCGGGCCCGTTGGGCCGGATCCAAGTCCATCACCTATTCTATTTAATATAGGATTATGACTTAACCTAACACACACAATTGATTAACCCTAACCCTAAAGCTAGCCGCCTCCCCTCCTCTCTACGCCGCCTTGCGCCGCCGCCGCCGCCTTGCGCTGTCGCCGCCTCGAGTCGCCGGAATTCGTTCCGGCCGATTCGATGAGGAGAATCCGTTCGTGCAGAATTCGTCAGCGCTTCTAGTGCAGCCTGACGAAGGAGTCTCGGTTCTGGTCGTGGACCGGATTGGCGATTTCTACAGCAATCTACCGAGAAGAGCCGGGTTCTTGTAATTCTGGTTGGAGCCAGACACAAGTGCCAACAAGGTATTCGTTTTGAACGCCCTATGAATGACGAATTATGAATTCAACTATTTTTCATATTGATCGTCTCCCGACTTTTGTTCTATGTTCTTCCGCTGCCTCGCCGGGGGGCGGATCCGGATCCCCAACAGTTGTGCCTTGCTTATCGATGAGACGAATTATGAATTCAACTATTTTTCATATTGATCGTCTCCCGACTTTTGTTCTATGTTCTTCCGCTGCCTCGCCGGGGGGCGGATCCGGATCCCCAACAGTTGTGCCTTGCTTATCGATGACCCTTGGTAACCTTCATGCATTGCACGTTTGAAATATTGCATGTCTGATATGATTGATGTTTTATCGATGCTCTTCGTACTGAGGTTTGACCTCCTTTATTTTTCTTCTCGTGTTGCTTTGGTCTGTCTTGGCCTTTTCAGGGTCTTCAAGTAATCTAGCTGGACCGAGTGGAGCGTCGGCTAGTAGATCTCCATTTAGAGTTCCAGATATATTAGGTACCGAACTATTGAACCAGGGGATGACCTGCATGAATACTGTATTTGGGGGATCTATATTTGTTGACATACTTGGATACGTTCAGTGTGGCTGCTGTTGTTGTTTGCATTTTTTAGTTAAAATCCGTATTTTGATTATGTTTGTATTTTAAATGATATTTTCAGTTCAGGCCCAAACGAAAAATTTTAGCCCATATTTTATGCTTCCGTGTAATTGTGATTAATTGAGTAATTAATCTCTGATTTAGAACGCGGGGCCTGACAGCTTGGTTCTTTTTCATGTAGGTGAGAACAGATTTACTATTCAACACCTTTAGGAGATGCAATGACACAGACTCCCCAAGGTTTGCCTTCACCCGCTTCTCCAACATGATACTGAGTGGCACGGCAAATCCTTGTGATTGCTTGCCAGGCATATACACCATGGAAACTAGCGTCTGAAACAAAATATGCCCCCAGTTCACCTTTAGTCCGACACTGATATCCACCATCATATTAAATTTCTCAGAGGTGACTACATCAAACGACCCGTCTTTGGTGCACAAAAACTTCGCCACTAGGTCATGGAGCAGCCTATACTCAACCTTCATATCCTTTTTCTTGATTGGAGGCCTGAAGGTAACACCAGTACCAGAAAACAAAGCTTTCATCTCCGCCACTACTTTGGTCGGAAGCTCAGAAAAACTGACCAGTCCCTCGGTCGGAAGTTGAAAAGCCTCGGCAAAAACATCCATAGTTATCACCAGTTTCGGGTTGATCACCGTACTCTGTATCGTACCCGCAATGACCCTCGCATTGATGAAGAACTCAATCAACGCTCCTTCATACACCGAACCAAAAACACCCAAAAATCCCTTCAGCCCTGATTCTTCCAGTGACCTGAACATCTTGACCATCCCTACGTGCTCCAGCGAGCACGAACTCGAAGTTAACCTGCAGAGCATTGGAATTGAAAGAAGAAGCCATATCGAAGATTGAAGGGTTAGGAAATATGAGTGCATGAAAATATATTGCGATAAACTGTGTGAAAGTTTGAAAGCATGGAAATGGAGAAAATCAAGGGTTTTGTATGTACGAACGATGAGAGAGAAGGTTTAAGTGGACACGTGTCATCCTCTGATTTAAAAGACATTTCAAATTCCAAAAGGATGACCGTCCGATTTTAAAAAGAATTTTAAAAGACAAAGCAATATCAACCTGTTGTTCTTTTTACTATATCATCGTAGAAACATTAATTCAAACACCGTGATAACATCACACTGTATATATCCCTAAGATGGACCACATCAGCCCGAGCTGACCATCTTGGAGACAAACAATAGAATTTTGTATTATCTATTTGAATTTATATGTCCCCCTGAACAAGTGCATGCAGAACGATATTATGACATATCCAAGAGATCTAATATGTTTCTAAAGTAAGAAACTTAGCATCCGGTAGAGGTTTCGTGAAGATATCAGCAACTTGCTGATCTGTTGGCACATGCTCCACCCGAGCGTCCTTATTCAGCACATGGTCTCTAATGAAATGATGTCTGTGTTAAGATTTATAAGTTTTGGTGATAACAAAAACAAGGCTAAGAACTGAACGTAAGATTAAGATCTGAATGTTAAGTATTCGCAGAAGAGAAGGACGTATTTCAGATCTGGACTGTTAATATTCGGGAAGAGCATTTATCAGATTTGAGCTAACAGAATAAAATTCAGATCAGAGTATTTTAGTTATTGGGTTAAGGACTTTAGATCAGAAGGTATCAGATTTGATTCAGAGGCTACGGTAACAGATTCAGTTATATTGGTTCAGAAGGTATATTTCAGATCCAAGCTTATCAGATAAGAACAGACTCAGGTTTGAGCATTATTCTTTCAGAGTATCTTCAGTTACTATTTGTCAGATTTCGAGAATGAAATTCAGATCAGAACAGCTATTTCCAGGAATTCAAATCTCACAGAGTTACTGGTTAAAGAAATAAAAAAGGAGGAAAGTTCAGATCTCAATATGACCTTTATAAGATGATTTTAGATCTGACAGAAAGTATTGATTGAAAGGGAATTTTCTAAAAAGGAAAGAGAGCAGATTTCAGATTTCAGATTTAAATCAATTGCTAGCTTTGAAATCCTTTCAGATGTTATCAGATGATTATTTGAGAGAAATCAACGGTCACGATTTAAGCAGATAAAGCCTGTTAGACAATTTGTATTATAGAGACAAGATCAGAGCTACTTTGAGTATAGTTGCACTATACGGAGATTTGGTACAACCGATGTTTACCTCCTTTGGTATATAAGTCAACTCAGCTCTAACAAGCGCAGACAACATTTTTCATAGCATTAATGGAGCATTTAATGAGGCGATACGATGGATATATGCAAGCAAAGATTGTGTCTACTGGCTACTTAATGACCGTTGAAGAAAGGAGAGTATAAATAGCTGGAGAATTCAAACAGAGAAGCTCTCGATGGTTTTGAAACTCTCTCGGCTTTAACAAGTTATTTTGCTTACTCTCGCTCACTCTCTGTGATTGCAAAAATCTCTCTGGGATATTCAAGCGTTAAAAATTCTCTAAGTCCCAGCGTTCAATCTCGAAGAACATTTTTTTCTCTTTCAAGTTTTTCTTAGATAAATCTTCGAGATATCTTTTGGTTTACTTTGTAAACATGTTTCATTGTATAGAAACCAGAATATTTACTGTACTCAATATATTGTGTTCATTGTAAATTCAGATTTAAGTCTGTAATGAACGTGCTTCTTGAAGCAGTTCGAAAATTATGTTGATTATAACCCAGCAATGTTATCTTCATTGTAGAAGTTGCTAGGAGTTTAGTTGGAGCGAGGCTCAGTGATCGGGTGTAGACAGAAGGGCTGTATTCACCAAATCTTATAGTGGAACCTTCCTAAAAAGGAAGTAGCGGAGACGTAGGATTTTAAGATCCGAACTTCCAGAAACAAATTCTGAACCTTGCACTTTTACTTATTGCATTGATTTTATTTTACATAACTCTTCACTGTTTAATCGGTTTATTTCCGCACATTAATTGTTAACCAAGAAAACAGCTTAGGACTGAGAGCCTCAGATCTGGTCACTCAGATCTGGGTTAAGCGAAGACTTGTAAAACTCTTTTAAGGTTTCTAAAAATCAAAATCGATAGGAGTTCATTCAACCCCCCTTCTGAACTCCTACACATATTTTAAACACTTTTTCGATCCATTAATCCTATCAGTCTGATATCAATATGCTTGGTTCTAGAGTGCAACACGGGATTCTGAGTGATCGCTATTGCACTTGTGTTGTCGCAGAAAATGGGTGTCTCAGCTGCATCAATGCCATAACTCTAAGCTGCTATTGAATCCAGAGAATCTAATCACAACATCTGTGAGAACCAAAATTTGTTAAATGTAAATTGGTTGGAAATTAATTGGATGTGAGGAGTTAGCATTTGTGCTTGGACAAATTTGAGTTTCCAGATTTCATTTAGAAGGTTTCGTATGTAATTTTGGGTCGGATTTCACAATTGGAATAATTCTGTAAAGTTTGGTATTTTCATGTTGGTGATCGCGTGAGATCTGTCTAGATTTCTGGTGAAATCCGTTGTTGCTAGGCGCTGGAATGTTGTAGCGTGTTTTGTAGCGTGCGACCGTAATGCGTCGTCGTTTGTGGCTATTTCAGATGTCTCGGTAGCGTTCAGAGGAGAAATCTGTTAGCGCTAGGATCTGTTCAGGGGTCTGCCGCGTGTTTCTTAATCGGGTGTAAAACATCATCGTGTAGTGTTGCTTTCGAAGGGAGTTGAGAGATCTGTTCGTGAAAGAGATCTGGTATCGCTAGGCACGAGAAGCTACACGACATCGTTTCCAGGTTCGGATGTCAACGTGAGTCAACCTTTCCTGTAGCGTGTGATTGCTGGTGCGTGAGACAGCGGGTAGCGCTTGTATTCAGATGTCTTGGATACGTCGCCGTTTTGGGTTTAACGCTAGAGTCTGCTGGTGCGTTAGCCTTCAGTAGTATAGAGATCTGTCGTAGCGTTTCGATCAGACCTGATGACGTGTCCAGTTGCTTCAGCAGTCTCAGCGACGTCGTTTGGTGGGTGATCGCTGTAGCGCTAGTTTCAGATAATTGAGGAATCTGTTAGTGGGCGAGAGTTATTGAGCAGATGTCAACGTTTTGTGTTGACCGACTTTGCTTTGCGTTGTTAGTAGCTGGTGCGAGCGCAGAGATCTGTTTTATCAGTATCAGTAGTATAGAGATCTGTCGTAGCGTTTCGATCAGACCTGATGACGTGTCCAGTTGCTTCAGCAGTCTCAGCGACGTCGTTTGGTGGGTGATCGCTGTAGCGCTAGTTTCAGATAATTGAGGAATCTGTTAGTGGGCGAGAGTTATTGAGCAGATGTCAACGTTTTGTGTTGACCGACTTTGCTTTGCGTTGTTAGTAGCTGGTGCGAGCGCAGAGATCTGTTTTATCAGTACGTCGCCGTTTGGTTTTATTTGGCGAGACCTCGATACGTTGTCGTTTTGCTAGTTGTGCGTTTGTTAGCGTGAGCGCTGAGGATCCAGATTTGTGGATTTGTTCCTTAGCGCAGGGATCTGTTGTAGAGATCTGTTACAATGGCCAGCGACGTCGTTTCGATTTAGTTAGCGAAATATTCGATGCGTGAGATCCGTTGAAGCGATGGTCTCCAGATTTCTCCAGCGATTAGCAATAGCGTTCAAACTTCTCCAGTGGTTCTGTGCGACGTCGTTTAGATTATTGAGCGCTGTTTAGCGCAAGTGTTCGGCGGTTGTGGAATCTGGTTGTGCGATGCTTTTTATTCAGATTTCAGCAGATTTGGTTTTTAAATAGAAGGAATTGGTCTTCGATTTTATAGCAGATCCCATACTTCGCGATATTTTTCTTTGATTTCATTCTTCGTCGCGAACCCTAGAGCACTGTTCACCGTGCTGGTTTTCCGTTATTTTCCGGCGATTGACGGATCTGTTGGAAGAAAGGGTGGTGGTTTTGGACTCCCCTTGCTGCGGCGCATCGTTCGATAGCTCTTTTGGAGGTTGTGGTTGGCTGGAGCAAAATTGCAAAGTTGCTGCCTCGTTCGTGCGTTCGTGTAGGTAGGTAGAACTTCGAATTGGTCGTTAAGATTTTACCTCTAGTCGCTATTTAAGCTTCCTGTTGAGTTATTAGGAAGGTTAGTTGCTGGTTGAGCTTTGCTCCCCAAACTGTGAATCGCCGTGACTTCCTATTAGCATTCCTGAGATCTTGTGTGTATTGTTTAGCAGGTTCGTGCGTCTTTGTGTTTCCATTCGATAGCTCTGCAGGTCTGGGTGAGCTTCAGGGTAAGTGATTTCTTGCCATTTCTAAGCGTAGTTCCTACTGTTGAGT
The DNA here is from genome assembly GCA_001598015.1 of Dorcoceras hygrometricum. Taxonomy (NCBI): domain Eukaryota; kingdom Viridiplantae; phylum Streptophyta; class Magnoliopsida; order Lamiales; family Gesneriaceae; genus Dorcoceras; species Dorcoceras hygrometricum. Next base: position 52,051 of record KQ994510.1, read on the forward strand.
TTCGATATAGTAATAGGACCATGTTTCAGCTCTTGGCCGTAGGTTGTGATGTTTAGAAATTCAGTTGTTGAACTGATTTGCTAGATGCTTTAACAGATTCGAGCCTTTGAGCAGCTTCGTGGAGTTTTGCAGTGAACCCGTGAGGAAGCATAGTTGAGCAGGTTGTTGGTATCGTGCCTTGTTGGAATCTGGTTGAGGTAGTTGCCGTGTATAGGTACGAATTGAGCTTGTAATTTCAGCTTTGAGATAGGCATGAGAATGTATTATGTGTGTATTGTATAGCTGCGCCTGATGTTTGTGTTGAGGCAGAGCTGTGTGAATTCTGTATGTCTATTGGCTGAATTGTCGTGCTTATATTTGCTGTAGCTTGAGCTGGTTGTATCTTGCATGGTTGTTTACTTGTTATGCGGCCATATATGCGTATTATAGTATGCTGTTGTCTGTATCTATTGGCGTTGCCAGCATACATTTCATGTTGAGCATTGTAATGCATCTGCATAGCATATTGGGCCCTTGATTCCTTTGGCAGCCGTGCTATATATGTTGCTCTGTTGGAGCTTTTCTCTCGTGGTGCGGTGCGGTGTGGCATAACCACGATTGAGTGCATCTGGAGGGTGCGGTGAGCCGTTCTCATAGCCCTCAGTTGCAGTGACCTGGATAGAGGTTGGCGGGTGGTTGGTCCACTTTCAATTCCGTGCGACCTGGCGGGTGGCTCCCGCGCCGCGGCGATGAGCCACTCTATTTTCCACTGGATGCGATCGGGTAGCTTCCGAGACTCGGTGATGTGTCACAGTTGTTGTTTCCTATTCATTTGGCCTTCCGGTTGTTACCGATGTTCTTTGTACCGCTCATGCATTTGCACGACTTGATACATTGCATGCTGTAGCTGATTGCTGTTTTATGTTGCTCTTCGTACTGGGGTTTGACCCGATGTCCTTCTGGGGCTGGTTGTTTTGTTTGTCTGCTTGTTGTTCAGGTCTCCCAGGTTATTCCGATGGTCTTGGTGTTGATCCAGCTGGAGGTGCCCCAGGTGGTGTGTAGAGTGTCCCAGTTAGCGTATAGCATATATGTATCAGTTCTATTAGTCGGGGAGTGTCCTGTGCTTTGTGTTTTCGGTTGTTGTATTAGCTGGCTGGTATTTGTTAAATGCTATACTATCGTATTATGGCTTTTAGCCTTGCATGTTTTATTAAACTGGGATATTTTGATGTATTGTGGTATATTAAAATTATGTTTTCTTTGTCAGGCCAAAAGCGAAAAATTTTAGCCACTTTTTAAAGTGCTTCCGCTATGTTTTACATGATTTAACTCTGTGTTGTGCACGAGGCCTGACATTTTTGGTATCGGAGCTTAAACTGGGATAAGCTTGATTTTTGATCACATGTGAGTCTAGGCACAGTAGTTGTTCTTTTATTTGTGCTTGACTACTTGAATTACTTGCTTGCATGCTTACCTTTGAGTGTCTTGTAGAGATGCCGCTTACGAGAAGAGGTAGAGCTAGTAGGCAATCGGTGGTTGATTCGAGGACTCCGGTTAGTGTTGATAGAGAGGATGCCTCTCAACCGAGTGTTCCTTTGGAATATAGTGAGAGTCAGTCTCCAGCCTTTCACTCTCTTGCTAGTGCTATCAACAGAGCGGTTGACTTGATGGAAAGCCTTGTAGTTGGACAGACTCGAGTGCAGCAATCGACAGGGCAAAGTGTGGATCATGTTCCATCTGGAACGTCATCCACCCAGCCTTCTGTGGCATCGTAGTCTTTGAGTCGTCAGAGGTTTAGACCTAGAGGAAGGCAATTTAAGAGATCCAGTTCGAGTTTTCGAGTTCTGGCGATTCTGGTGGAGCGAGAGGGAATGCGTCATATTGTGGTCAGGTTGGGCATGCTAGAGTGTGTCCTACTCTAGAACAGCAGGATTTGACTAGAAGCTCTTAGAGGTGACCGCGTCATCCTTTTCAGCCCTAGCGATCAGGACTTCAACCAACTTAGGTGGATGCGACAACTGAGGAGCGAGATGATGTCTTGACCGGAGGAGGTTGTACAGGTAGTTGTTCTTTACTTGTTAACTCTGTGTGAGTTTAGTTTGACGCGTGGGCATCGCACTAGTTTATGATGGTACTTGATTGTTTTGGTGGTGCGTGAGGGTTGTTTCCGCCCCATCTTGTTTGTTTGATGCCGTGTCCTTGTTACTCCTGCCGGTGTAGAAGTTGTCGTTCCGCGAGTGATGTTGAGTTAGGTTAGCAAGTCTGGTAGAGAAGTTGTTTGTTTTGGGGGTGTTTAGATTCCCTTTGTCGAGAGGATAGCTGCTACTTGTTTATGATGCGATGTCTGAACTACAGTTTGGGCTAGGTGACCTCCTTTGTTTGAGGATTTCTTCCTTCATGTGTTTCAGTTGAGATTCTCCTGATTTCCTTGTTATCTTTAGTGCTGTGCATATTCTCTTTGATTCCTTTTGTCCGGACAGCAGAATTGAGGTATTTTGAACTCCATTGGCTTTCTGCTGGTTGTGTCCCCAGCTGTGGAGTTGATTCGCGAGCCCCATGATTTCCAGCTGTTGAGTGCGCCTGAGAGCTTTGGGCCTCCGGCTGTTGAGTTTGCGGTGGGCTTCGTTTCTCCAGCTGAGGATTGTCTCTGTGGTTATATCTCCAGCTGTTGAGCTGTGTCTCTTGCGTCTCTAGCTGTTGAGTTTTCTTAGTGAGTTCCTTTGACCCCTGTGCGATTGTTGCTTTGAACTCAGAGCTTTGGGCCTCCGGCTGTTGAGTTTGCGGTGGGCTTCGTTTCTCCAGCTGAGGATTGTCTCTGTGGTTATATCTCCAGCTGTTGAGCTGTGTCTCTTGCGTCTCTAGCTGTTGAGTTTTCTTAGTGAGTTCCTTTGACCCCTGTGCGATTGTTGCTTTGAACTCAGTTGGTCCTTATTGTTGTAGTCTCAGGAGGTTGAGATGTTTTGTGAGTTGCGTGCATCCAGCTGTTGAACTCCAATTCGCATAACCGTGTCTTGTTTTATCATGTTCAGTTCAGCTGTTGTAGCCGTGCTTTGTTGTTGCTGTTTGTTCCTTACCAGGATGCGAGGGCGAGCGGAGATACCACACTCTCATATCCCTGCTGGGATTTGTTTGCCACCATGCGCCGAGTGGTTAACTACCACAGTTCATGGGTTGGGCAATAGCAGGTTGAGCTGTTTGATGCATCTGGTAATCGGGTGTGGTGTAAAGATGAGTGGGTGATTCTCATACGCTTGTACACGCACCGTGGCTACATCTGTTTGTTGATCTTTGCTTTCGATTGTTGATCAGCCTTGAGTTGTTGAGCTCCTGTGGACTCCTTGTTTCGGTTGTAGTCCCTTCCATTGTATTCTGCGAGGCATAGGTGTTTTCCGATTAGTGGAGACCTTGCTAGATGTGATGCCCCACCTTTGTCTTTGTTAGAGTAGATGCCCAACTTGCCAACTTGTGGCGTGTGGGTTTATAGACTCTTGTATAAAACAATCTTTATATATGATATTCGCATTTATTTATATGGCATTCTTTACTTTCATTGTGTTGTATGATGATTAACAATTGCGTTGAGTAAAGACCTAGAATGCACTAAAGTGTATGTTAGATGTGATAGTGGGTATGACGGCTATCATGAAACACATCTAATAGTCACTGTGTATTATGAACATGTTCCTAGTCGATTGGGCCGTCAAAAATGAGGATAAGGCCGCCCGAGATAGAGACTAGTATCTGCGATGCGAAGTACCATGTTTCATTGGTAGGGAACATTGTGATGTTCTGAGCATGCAGATAGATAGTCCGATGCATGTAGGAGTCGATGCATCGTTGTCGAGGATTCACCGCTCGCAGACATGCGTGGATATCCTATGCTATCTGAGGGGATAATAGTGTATAAATCTCTGGCCAGAGTACTAGAAGTTTTTTAGGTAAATGGGTTTACCTAGTTATACTCGCGATGTCACTATTCGATCTCCAAGATGTATGCATAGCTATCGGATCTTTAGCGACTCTCGATTTACCAATGATCGTTGATTTGATCGGGATATATGGATTGAAAGGACCGTACTGTACGCTAACCAAGACCAACTGGTTCTTGCAGGCACTATATGTGATACCTAGGGGATCATGGGGCGATGTTGCTAGACGCTCTTACCATGATCCGATGGGCAAGTCCGAAATTGTGATTCCGGAGCCACAATGGTTGTGGGCCCACGGCTAGCTGTATCCCTGAACCATTCACACAAGTACTGGATTCGAGATTCTCGCACGGATACTGAGCTCAATGTGTTGAGCAAAGGAAGAGGATTTTGGGGAGTGCGACTTCCTAAAAGTCAACAGGGTCAAATCGTGATTTCCACTGTTGAGGGGCAAAACGGTCATTTTGTACTAGGGTTCTGAAAAATGGTTTTTCAGATCATAGTATTCAGTTTTGGAAACTGAGTCGATCGGTATGATCTGATCAGCGATCGGAGTTACGATGAAGTCACGGTGATGGGGATGAACCGAATGTTCATCCGTTGGACCCGGGCCCGTTGGGCCGGTCCAAGTCCATCATCAAGTCTACTTAAGGTAGACTTAGACTTAATCACTCATAACTTGAAACAAACCCTAACCCTAAGAGCTCTAGTAGCCGCCGCCCTCTCCTCTCTCAAAAGCCGCCTTGCGCCGCCGCCGCCTCTTTCGCCGGAATTTGTTCCGGCCAACTTGACGAGGAGAATACGTCCGCGCCGATCTCGTCAGGCCTTCTAGTGCAGGCTGACGAAGGAATCTCGCTTCCGGTCGTGGACCTGATTGACATAATCTACCGCCGCCTACCGTGAAGTGCCGGTTTCCTCATGAAACTGGTCGAAGCCAGGCACGAGTTGCCAGCAAGGTAGTCAATCAAACCCCCTATGAATGGTTCATAGCTTGAATGTTTTGAATTGTATTGATCGTCTCCCGGCACAATTTTTGTTCTTCCGCTGCCTCGTCGGGAGGCGTGATCCGGAACCGCCACGGTTCCCCAACAGTGGTATCAGAGCCAAGGTTCGGATCTGATCAATACAATAGTGCCATATTGTATCTAATCTCTCAGATTTCAAATCGAAACAATTTTTTTTTTTTAAAACAACCGGCCGGCCGCCGCCTCTTGCGGAGGCCCATCGCGCGCGCCACAGCGCGCGCGACGCCATGCGCGCTGGCCGCGCATGGTGGCCGGCCATGGCCAGCAGCCGCGCGCACTTCGTTGCGCGCTGGCCGCGCTTCGCGGCCGAGAGCTGGGCGCCGCTTCTCGCAATCGTTGCGCGATCTGGCCGGCCGCTGCTGCAAGTCGCTGGGCGCAATTTGTTGCGACATGATCGGCGCACGATGGCTGGACGTCGCGCGCTGGTTGCGCTGCACGGTGGTCGATTGTTGTGCGCTGTTTTGCAAACGGTTGCGCCACTGGCTGGCGCAACCACTGGCAGCGCTCACCTGCTGGGCGCGCGACGTTGCGCGCGGCCGAGCGTCGCGCTTGGCGCGATGTTGTGCGGGTGCCGCCGCACGTTTTTCGTGGTGGCGGCGGCCGGCGGCGGCCGTCGTTTGGAGAAGCTCCGGCGATGTCGTGACGACTGTTTTCTTCTAGGGTTTAGTTCGGGCCTGTCCCGGGCAGCCCGTGAAGTTTTCGAGCCAATATTCGATATCGGGCCCGTTTTGGTCGATTTTGAAATTTTGAGATTTTTGGGCCTAGAATTGTTTTAAGCCCAATTTGATAAAATTAAAATTGCAAAATACGATTTTAATTTTGAAATATGATTTTATAAATTAAATATGATTTTGTTGATTAAAATTTGATTTTATCGACAAAATACGATTTTATTTATAAAATGCGATTTCGTAATTAAAATATGATTTTGTGGATAAATAATTTGATTATTTAAATTATGCATGTTAATTAGATTAATTGCATGATTGGGGTGATCGAGAGCCGTGCCCAATGTGTTAGGTGTATGCAATAGGTTTTATTTGATTTCGGTTTTTATATTATTGATTATCATTTAAAGTGGGCCTGTTTGTGGCCCGTTCCCACCCCTTGATAAATGTATCCCTTATCTGTCATAGCAATTTAAATGTAAATTACTAGAGTTAGTGGGAGCACATCCGAAGATGGTGGAGATGACGATCAAGATATTGAAGACCGAAGATCTGTAAAACCGGAAGCAAATGTAATAGGATTGCATTGCATATTGCATTATCCCTAGGATTGGACCCAGGTCCGTGGCTGGCAACCACGGACCGCATAGCTCTCGCGATCGATCATCCCAATGTTTTTATATATATATTGATATATAGTTAGTTGAATCCGCATGTTGCATGTTTTTAAATTTGATTTAAAAATACCTGCATGAGACCAAATTTTCAAAAATAAAATCCCTCATTTTAAATACGATTTAAAACTAATATCAAGATAAATGTTTATTCGATAAACTAAAGAGAATTTAAATTTGTTTAAATTATCCCTACCTTCCATCAACAATGGGTGTACGTCGATGCTACCTGTATACATGGCCCGGCTCATATTATTGAGGGGGTCATGTATGCCGGAAAGCTGTCCGCGCCATTGACAATCGTTGTGAGTCGGTTGGAACTCCCTTTAACGTTGGCTCATATTATTGGGGATGTTAAGGGGACCGTCCTTCACGACTCAACATTGATGGGTCATCTTGACACGTGATAGTAAACGGCGTCATATTATTGGGCCCTTACTGGACGTGAGGTGAATACATGGAGGTTGCACCGATTGCAATCGGAAACTACCTTTTGGGGGTCATGGATGGCTGATATTATTTGGGTACATGATCGCTTGATTGGGCTCCGTGTACCCACTAAAGAAACTTGCTTTCTCGATTTCATTAGAGGGTGGTGAAATCGTTAAAATAGTGGGAGGGTAATTCATAAAACTTAACGACCTTGTTTTATGTCTTAGCGATTATTTTATATAGTTAGTGATGTATGTCTATTTTTCTTTTCAGTATAACTGCATTGTAAAATGGTTTCGATGAAAAACCCGCTCGCTGCTATACTGGATAGCAACAGGTTCACCGGTCTGAACTACCAAGACTGGCTCCGCAACCTCAATCTTGTATTGGCCTCGGAGAAACTCCTCTACACGATAGAGAAGTGCCCTCCGAAGGAAACCCCTGCCGATATCAGCCCTGAGGAGCTGGTAACGCTTAAACAATGGTGGGACGACGAGGTTAAAGCTCGGTGCTATGTGATGGCATTTCAAAGAATTCAAGGCTGAAGTAGAAAATCAATTTAGGCAAAAGTATTAAAGCACTTCGATCTGATCGAGGTGGCGAATACTTGAGTGCTGAATTTCAAGACTATCTGAAAGAGAATGAGATTCTCGCACAGTGGACCCCTCCGGCCACACCACAGCTCAATGGTGTAGTGGAGCGTCGTAATCGGACCTTGTTGGACATGGTTCGATCTATGATGAGCTTCACTGAACTTCCCACCTCGTTTTGGGGCTATGCACTCGAAACGGCGGTAATGTTGTTGAACAATGTCCACACCAAGGCAGTAGATAAGACTCCATATGAGATATGGATGGGCAAACCACCCAAGTACTCATACATGAGGATTTGGGGATGTCCTGCTTACGTGAAGCAGACAGTGGGAGATAAGCTGGATACGAGATCCATCTTATGCTACTTCATTGGGTATCCAAAGAATTCCATTGGATACTACTTCTACTATCCGAGCGAAACAAAAGTGTTTGTTTCTAGGAATGCCACCTTTATGGAAAGGGAATTTCTACTTGATATAAAAGGCAAAATAGTAGAACTCGAAGAGGTTCGAGATCTAATCGAAGTACCAGGTGAGTCTCCCGCACCACCAGAGCCGGTACCAGAAATGGTCGCACCTAGGAGATCCGAAAGGGTTCCTAGGGCTCCTGAGAGATATGGTTTTCCCCTTGAAGATGATCAAAGTGATCAAGTTGTTGGATCTGATCCAAGAACTTTCAAGGAGGCGATTTCCGATGCTGATTCAAATTTGTGGCTTGAAGCAATGCAGTCTGAGTTTGACTCAATGCATGCTAACCAAGTTTGGACTCTTGTTAATCCTCCCGAAGGAATTGTTCCTATTGGGTGCAAATGGGTATACAGATATCGCACTTCCACATGAGCTGTCGGTGGATGTACTTCTCCTCTCGCTACCCGCTGCATTTGACCCCTTTGTGGTCAACTTCAACATGAACAAGCTGGCAGCCACCCTTGAAGAGGTGGTTAACATGCTTGTAGTGTTTGAAGGAACCATAAAGAAGGACAAACCCGTCCTCCTTATGGACTCTTCTGCGAAGAAGGGGCCCAGACGCAAGAGCAAGAAGCGTTCTGCTCCTGCGAAGGAGGAAAAGTCCGCCAAGAAGCCAAAGGCAAAGGCTTCCAAGCCGAACAAGTCTGAGGATGTTTGCCACCACTGCCACAAGCCTGGGCATTGGAGGAGGAACTGCAAGGAGTACCTCGAGCAGTTGCGAACTGCGAAAGGTATGTTCTATATTGAAATAAAAATGTCTCTTAATTCGACTTCTTGGGTACTTGATACCGGATGTGGATCTCATATCTGCAATGATTTGCAGGTGATGACAAGAAGTCGACGTCTTAGAGAGGGTGAGACCCACTTGAGGCTTGGCAATGGAGCAAGAGTTGCTGCAGTAGCTATAGGAGATGTTTATTTATTTCTGTCTTCTGATTTTAAGTTGTTATTGAGAAACGTTTTATTTGTTCCCGAATTAATAAAGAACATTATTTCTGTTTCTATGCTTGATAGTGATGGATATTCTTGTATGTTTGCTAATTCGATTTGCAATATTTACAAGAATGAATGTTTAATTGGAATTGGGGAACGTGAAAACGATTTATACACCTTAAAATTAAAATACGTTCCAACTCGCGATGTCGAAGCACATACAACAACGATTAAACGGAAACACGATAACTTGAACCCAGCACAACTTTGGCACGCTAGGCTAGGTCATGTTTCTCTAAGTAGGATGAACAAGTTAGTTAGGAGTGACATGTTTGATCTGTCAGACATTAACTCCCTACCGACTTGTGAATCTTGTCTCAAGGGAAAGATTACTAAGCAACCCTTCAAGGGCAAGGGTGAGCGTGCTCAAGGCCTATTGGATTTGATCCATACTGATGTGTGTGGTCTATTTAGTATTGGTACTAAATACGGTCACACATATTTCATCACCTTTACCGAAGATTACTCTAGGTATGGGTACTTGTACTTAATGAAGCACAAGTCTGAATCCTTTGAAAGGTTCAAAGAATTCAAGGCTGAAGTAGAAAATCAATTAGGCAAAAGTATTAAAGCACTTCGATCTGATCGAGGTGGCGAATACTTGAGTGCTGAATTTCAAGACTATCTGAAAGAGAATGAGATTCTCGCACAGTGGACCCCTCCGGCCACACCACAGCTCAATGGTGTAGTGGAGCGTCGTAATCGGACCTTGTTGGACATGGTTCGATCTATGATGAGCTTCACTGAACTTCCCACCTCGTTTTGGGGCTATGCACTCGAAACGGCGGTAATGTTGTTGAACAATGTCCACACCAAGGCAGTAGATAAGACTCCATATGAGATATGGATGGGCAAACCACCCAAGTACTCATACATGAGGATTTGGGGATGTCCTGCTTACGTGAAGCAGACAGTGGGAGATAAGCTGGATACGAGATCCATCTTATGTTACTTCGTTGGGTATCCAAAGAATTCCATTGGATACTATTTCTACTATCCCAGCGAGACAAAAGTGTTTGTCTCTAGGAATGCCACCTTTATGGAAAGGGAATTTCTACTTGATAGAAAGGGAAAAATAGTAGAACTCGAAGAAGTTCGAGAACCAATTGAAGTACCAAGTGAATCTCCCGCACCTACTGAGCCAATACCAGATATGGTCGCACCTAGGAGATCCGAAAGGGTTCCTAGGGCCCCTGAGAGATATGGTTTTCTCCTTGAAGATGATCAAGGTGATCAAGTTGTTGGATCTGATCCAAGAACTTTCAAGGAGGCGATTTCCGATGCTGATTCAAATTTGTGGCTTGAAGCAATGCAGTCTGAGTTTGACTCAATGCATGCTAACCAAGTTTGGACTCTTGTTAATCCTCCCGAAGGAATTGTTCCTATTGGGTGCAAATGGGTATACAAGAGGAAACTTGGGCCTGATGGTAAGATAATGACCTACAAGGCACGACTGGTCGCGAAAGGTTACACTCAAAGGCAAGGTGTTGACTATGATGAAACCTTCTTGCCAATCGCAATGTTCAAGTCGATTAGAATCTTGTTAGCCATAGCCGCATGGTACGACTATGAGACATGGAAAATGGATGTGAAAACTGCGTTCCTTAATGGAAACATTAAGGAAGAGATCTATATGACGCAGCCTGAGGGTTTCACATCTGTTGGAAGCTAGCATAAGGTATGCAAGCTTCAGAGATCGATCTACGGTCTCAAACAAGCATCGCGAAGTTGGAACCTGAGATTCGATGAAACAATTAAGGAATTTGGTCTCATCAAGAATCCCGAGGAGCCATGTGTATACAAGAAGGTAGTTAAAAGCGCTGTGACATTCCTCGTACTTTATGTTGATGACATTCTACTCATTGGGAATGATGTAGGAATGCTGCAATCAACTAAATTATGGTTGTATAGTAGGTTTTCGATGAAGGACATGGGTGAAGCATCCTATATTCTTGGAATACATATCTATCGGGATAGATCTAAACGGATGCTCGGACTCACCCAAGCTACCTACATCGATACCATACTTAAGAGGTTCTCTATGGAAGAGTCCAAGAGAGGACACCTACCTATGTGCCACGGGGTCACTCTATCTAAGTCGATGTGTCCGAAGACTGATGAGGAGATAGAGAGTATGACACGTGTGCCATATGCCTCGGCAATAGGTAGTATTATGTATGGCATGATCTCCACTAGACCGGATGTCGCATATGCTCTAAGTGTCACGAGCCGCTACCAGGCCAACCCCGGCCAATTGCATTTGAAGGTCGTGAAGGATATTCTTAAGTACTTGCGAAGGACTTAGAATATGTTCTTGGTCTATGGGGGTGGTGAACTGAAACTGGAAGGCTACACTGATTCTAGCTTCCAGTGTGACGTGGATGATTCGAAGTCAACGTCTGGATTTATATTCATGCTCAATGGTGGTGCTGTCTCTTGGAAGAGTTCCAAGCAAGACTCCATCACGGATTCAACCACTGAGGCTGAGTACATCGCAGCATCAGCTGCTGCTAAGGAGGCCGTTTGATAAGGAATTTCGTCCAAGAGTTGGGAGTCATTCCTAATGGAGTTGGTCCAGTCCCGGTGTACTGCGACAACACGGGTGCCGTTGCGCAAGCAAAGGAGCCTAGGTCTCACCAAAGATCCAAACACATACTGAGGAAATACCACATAATCCGAGATATTGTGGCTAGAGGTGACATAGCAGTTGAGAGAGTCGCCTCTACGGACAACGTTGCTGATCCACTTACGATGCCCTTTCCAGGATCGTTGTTTGAGAAACATCGCGAAACAATGGGACTGCGTCTGATGAGTAGTTGGCTTTAGGGCAAGTGGGAGATTGTTAGAGTAGATGCCCAACTAGCCAACTTGTGGCGTGTGGGTTTATAGACTCTTGTATAAAACAATCTTTATATATGATATTCGCATTTATTTATATGGCATTCTTTACTTTCATTGTGTTGTATGATGATTAACAATTGCGTTGAGTAAAGACCTAGAATGCACTAAAGTGTATGTTAGATGTGATAGTGGGTATGACGGCTATCATGAAACACATCTAATAGTCACTGTGTATTCTGAACATGTTCCTAGTCGATTGGGCCGTCAAAATGAGGATAAGGCCGTCCGAGATTGAGACTAGTATCTGCGATGCGAAGTACCATGTTTCATTGGTAGGGAACATTGTGATGTTCTGAGCATGCAGATAGATAGTGACCTGGTGATCTATCGAACTACCCTCGTTCGAACTTTCCAAGTGGTTACCATTTGTCGAGTGGATAAGTCCGAGGTCTTGGTTGTACTGATTAGTCCTCACGACTCGAAACGTCATTGAGACTCTACATGATAGGCGTCTCACTTTGACTCATTTGCCGACTCACTTGGGGTCATCAGGCGGAGGGATTGGGTGAGACCCCAATGCATGTAGGAGTCGATGCATCGTTGTCGCGGATTCACCGCTCGCAAACATGCATGGATATCCTATGCTATCTGAGGGGATAATAGTGTATAAATCTCTGGCCAGAGTTCTAGAAGTGTTTTAGGTAAATGGGTTTACCTAGTTACACTCGTGATGTCACTATTCGATCTCCAAGATGTATGCATAGCTATCGGATCTTTAGCGACTCTCGATTTACCAATGGTCGTTGATCTGATCGGGATATATGGATTGAAAGGACCGTACTATACGCTAACCATGACCAACTGGTTCTTGCAGGCACTATCAGTGATACCTAGGGGATCATGGGGCGATGTTGCTAGACGCTCTTACCCATGATCCGATGGACAAGTCCGGAATTGTGATTCCGGAGCCACAATGGTTGTGGGTCCCCGGCTAGCTGTATCCCTGAACCATTGAGGGTCACACAAGTACTGGATTCGAGATTCCCGCACGGATACTAAGCTCAATGTGTTGAGCAAAGGAAGAGGATTTTGGGGAGTGCGACTTCCTAAAAGTCAATAGGGGTCAAATCGTGATTTCCACTGTTGAGGGGCAAAACGGTCATTTTGCACTGGGGTTCTGAAAAATGGTTTTTCAGATCATAGTATTCAGTTTTGTAAACTGAGTCGATCGTTCCGATCTGATCGGCGATCGGAGTTACGATGAAGTCACGGTGATGGGGATGAACCGAATGTTCATCCGTTGGACCCGGGCCCGTTGGGCCGGTCCAAGTCCATCATCAAGTCTACTTAAGGTAGACTTAGACTTAATCACTCATACCTTGTAACAAACCCTAACCCTAAGAGCTCTAGTAGCCGCCGCCCTCTCATCTCTCAAAAGCCGCCGCCGCCTCTTTCGCCAGAATTTGTTCCGGCCAACTTGACGAGGAGAATCCGTCCGCGCCGATCTCGTCAGGCCTTCTAGTGCAGGCTGACGAAGGAGTCTCGCTTCCGGTCGTGGACCTGATTGACGTAATCTACCGCAGCCTACCGTGAAGTGCCGATTTCCTCGCGAAACTGGTCGGAGCCAGGCACGAGTTGCCAGCAAGGTAATCAATCAAACCCCCTATGAATGGTTCATAGCTTGCATGTTTTGAATTATATTGATCGTCTCCCGGCCCAATTTTTGTTCTTCCGCTGCCTCGCCGGGAGGCGTGATCCGGATCCGCCACGGTTCCCCAACAGTCTTGGCGCTGGAGGTTATTGTGGCTACCTTGGAGTTCTGGCGTGCATTTTAAGGTGGAGAGCGATTAGCGAGTTCTGTCTTCACTCAGTTCGGATTGTTTGCATGATATTGCTTTTGGTTGGAGTTAGTTAAAGATTTCAGATGTGAGTTTAGCGTCTGCCTGCGCGAGAGAAACTCGCTACAGATGATTTGTTGGAAGGCCCATCCATTAGTTCTAGTAGCGGTGAGTATCTCAAGATGCTTTTGAGCATTTGGTAGTTTTGTAGAGTTTACTTGTTGGCTCCGTGTGCCAGTTAGCGCGGGCAGTAAAAGCATAATTGTCGGATTGTCTATATCAGCCCATTTGTCCTTGTGTTAAGGCTTATTCTAGGAAACTGGCAAGAGGATTTTGTGGCAGTTCTGTCGTGAGATTGTCTAGTTTCTGGTGTCTGTAGTGGCTGGTAAGTACTCTAAGCTCTTGTTCCGAAGTTGGAAGAGTTTTCGATGTTTTTGGGTCTCGAGGGACTGCGAGTTTATCGTTTTTCCCTGATCAGATGCTTAATTTGAGAGACCATACCAAGGATTGGTAGAGTTTTTGGTGTGACATTTGTTGCCAAGAGAGGTTTGGTATAACCTTCTTTGGGATTTTGTACTGCGGGAAGTACAAATCTTGCTTAGAGATTAGAAGAAATGTGGAGAATTTAGTAGTTTTCATCAGAGGTTGAGCAGTAGGTGGTTGACCAAAGAGATCTGGTTCCTTTGAGAACGGTGGGTGAGCGTGAACTGTAACCAGATTGTGCTTGTTAAGTATGGACTTTTGAACCTCTGCTTGTGAACCCGAGTTTCTTGCGAAATTATCCTTCTTAGATCTTGCTGGATTTGAGAATTAAGGGTAGGTCCGCCCTTAGATTCATCAGGTTGTTTGAATGTTTTGGGGTAAATTGGATCTTTGGTGTGCGATTTGCGAGTACCGGCTGTGTTGTTATGTACACGTAGTGTGTTTTATGTGTTCAAGCCGAGAAAATTGAATATCAGATCCTTCTTTTGTGTTGAATACTGATGGAATGAGCGGGACTAGACCCTCAATTTGACTATTTTGGCTAGCAAGGAATTTTGGAAGGGATATTTGAGAGATCGAATCTGAGATGAGTGGAGCGTATCCTCATCTATGTTGGGACAACCTTTTATTCTTGTGTTTTGTTTCCTTCAGATTCGAGTTTTGTTCCTACTCCGTTTGTAAATTGGTTGTTCTTTGTGTCGATCCCTTCTTGACAGTGCACATTGCAACTTGGCCTTTGATTATTAGCTGTTTTAGGCATGGCAGTTTAGTTGAAATGAACTTCGCGTTATGTTGGATCTTTTGGAGATCGCAGAAAGAACTGTCTCTATTCTTAGATTGGTAGTGCCAACATGAACTATCTTCTTTGCACGGCGTGTTCTTGCTGAGGAAGTGAGCCAAAAACCTTCATATATGCTACAAGTGTTAAATCAGTTTTCTGTAGCTATCTGCTCGTGATTGTTTCTCAGCAATTGATTTCTGGTTGCTGGGTTTTCCCATTATCTTGAACGCTCTGTTAGTAGCCTTTGGGTTGAGAGTTGGCGCACTTGTGATCGTTCAGCATGTAGTTTAACCTTAAAAAAGTGCCAACATGAACTATCTTCTTTGCACGGCGTGTTCTTGCTGAGGAAGTGAGCCAAAAACCTTCATATATGCTACAAGTGTTAAATCAGTTTTCTGTAGCTATCTGCTCGTGATTGTTTCTCAGCAATTGATTTCTGGTTGCTGGGTTTTCCCATTATCTTGAACGCTCTGTTAGTAGCCTTTGGGTTGAGAGTTGGCGCACTTGTGATCGTTCAGCATGTAGTTTAACCTTTCAGTGTTAGCTATGTTAAAGATGGTTTTGTTTAATTACAGAGTTGCTGTGTGATTTCGAGGGTGAAATCTTTTAAGGTGGAGAGGAATGTGAGACCCGAAATTTTTTAAATGTATATTGGTTGGAAATTAATCGGATGTGAGGAGTTAGGATTTGTGCTTGGACAAATTTGGTTTCCAGATTTCATTTAGAAGGTTTCGTATGTCATTTTGGGTCGAATTTCACGATTGGAATAATTCTGTAAAGTTTGGTATTTTCGTGTTGGTGATCGCGTGAGATCTGTCTAGATTTCTGGTGAAATCCGTTTTTTCTAGGCGCTGGAATGTTGTAGTGTGTTTTGTAGCGTGCGACCATAATGCGTTGTCATTTGTGGCTATTTCAGATGTCTCGGTAGCGTTCAGAGGAGAAATATGTTAGCGCTAGGATCTGTTCAGGGGTCTGCCGTGTGTTTCTTAATCGGGTGTAAAAAATCGTCGTGTAGTGTTTTTTTCGAAGGGAGTTGAGAGATCTGTTCATGAAAGAGATCTGGTATCGCTAGGCGCGAGAAGCTACACGACATCGTTTCCAGGTTCGGATGTCAACACGAGTCAACCTTTTCTGTAGCGTGTGATTGCTGGTGCGTGAGACAGCGGGTAGCGCTTGTATTCAGATGTCTTGGATACGTCGCCGTTTTGGGTTTAACGCTAGAGTCTGCTGGTGCGTTAGCCTTCAGTAGTATAGATATCTGTCGTAGCGTTTCGATCAAACCTGATGATGTGTCCAGTTGCGTCAGCAGTCTCAGCGACGTCGTTTGGTGGGTGATCGCTGTTTAGCGCTAGTTTCAGATAATTGAGGAATCTGTTAGTGGGAGAGAGTTATTCAGCAGATGTCAACGTTTTGCGTTGACCGACTTTGCTTTGCGTTGTTAGTAGCTGGTGCGAGCGCAGCGATCTGTTTTATCAGTACGTCGTCGTTTGGTTTTATTTGGCGAGACCTCGATACATTGTCATTTTGCTAGTTGTGCGTTTGTTAGCGTGAGCGCTGAGGATCCAGATTTGTGGTTTTGTTCCTTAGCGCAGGGATCTGTTGTAGAGATCTGTTTCAACGGCCAGCGACGTCGTTTCGATTTAGTTAGCGAAATATTCGATGCGTGAGATCCGTTGAAGCGATGGTCTCCAAATTTCTACAGCGATTAGCAATAGCGTTCAGACTTCTCCAGTGGTTCTGTGCGACGTCGTTTAGATTATTGAGCGCTGTTTAGCGCAAGTGTTCGGCGGTTGTGGAATCTGGTTGTGCGATGCTTTTTATTCAGATTTCAACAGATTTGGTTTTTAAATAGAAGGAATTGGTCTTAGATTTTATAGCAGATCCCATACTTAGCGATATTTTTCTCTGATTTCATTCTTCTTGGCGAACCCTAGAGCACTGTTCACCGTGCTGGTTTTCCGTTATTTTCCGGCGATTGACGGATCTGTTGGAAGAAAGGGTGGTGGTTTTGTACTCCCCTTGATGCGGTGCATCGTTCGATAGCTCTTTTGGAGGTTGTGGTTGGCTGGAGCGAAATTGCGAAGTTGCTGCCTCATCGTGTGTTCATGTAGGCAGGTAGAACTTCTAATTGGTCGTTAAGATTTTACCTCTAGTCGCTATTTAAGCTTCCTGTTGAGTTATTAGGAAGGTTAGTTGCTGGTTGAGCTTTGCTCCCCAAACTGTGAATCGCCGTGACTTCCTATTAGCATTCCTGAGATCTCGTGTGTATTGTTTAGCAGGTTCGAGCGTCTTTGCGTTTCCATTCGATAGCTCTCCAGGTCTGGGTGAGCTTCAGGGTAAGTGATTTCTTGCCATTTCTAAGCGTAGTTCCTACTGTTGAGTTTCGATATAGTAATAGGACCAGGTTTCAGCTCTTGGCGTAGGTTGTGATGTTTAGAAATTCAGTTGTTGAACTGATTTGCTGGATGCTTTAACAGATTCGAGCCTTTGAGCAGCTTCGTGGAGTTTTGCAGTGAAACCGTGAGGAAGCATAGTTGAGCAGGTTGTTGGTACCGTGCCTTGTTGGAATCTGGTTGAGGTAGTTTCCGTGTAGAGGTACGAATTGAGCTTGTAATTTCAGCTTTGAGATAGGCATGAGAATGTATTATGTGTGTATTGTATAGCTGCGCCTGATGTTTGTGTTGAGGCAGAGCTGTGTGAATTCTGTATGTCTATTGGCTGAATTGTCGTGCTTATATTTGCTGTAGCTTGAGCTGGTTGTATCTTGCATGGTTGTTTACTTGTTATGCGGCCATATATGCGTATTATAGTATGCCGTTGTCTGTATCTATTGGCGTTGCCAGCATACATTTCATGTTGAGCATTGTAATGCATCTGCTTAGCATATTGGGCCCTTGATTCGTTTGGCAGCCGTGCTATATATGTTGCTCTGTTGGAGCTTTTCTCTCTTGGTGCGGTGCGGTGTGGCATAACCACGATTGAGTGCATCCGGAGGGTGCGGTGAGCCGTTCTCATAGCCCTCAGTTGCAGTTAGTCATGCTTAATGGTTTCATGGTTCCGGTTCCGAAGTGGTTCCAATCGGTTCCGGATCAAGTGGAATCGGAACCGATAGGAATCGGTTTTAACCGGTTCCGGTTCCGGTTCCGAGGCAAAAAACTCGGAACCGGAACAATCCACTACTGAATTCGGTAGTGGATGAACCGGTTCCGAACCGGTTCCAATCGGTTCCGAACCGGGTCTGTACCCAATAATTTTAAATAATTTAAATCTTTTTAAATTAATTGGTAAGTAAATCAATTTTTCTTTTAAGTTTTTTCAATAAAAAATACATAATGTGAAATATAAAAATAATTGAAACATGAAATTTATTAAATATCTAAATTACATCACGATTATTAAAATATATTTCGAATATTCTTCGTCTTCATCGGAACTTGAGCTTGCAAATTCATCAATTACTCCAGCAGTCCGATTCTTTTTTTCTGCAGCAAACCAATCTTGTAAACATGTTAGCATGCCAAGAGTATCTGCGTTTAAATTAGTTCGTTGGTCCCCAATAATTCGGCCACACATTGAAAAAGGTGATTTGGAAGCAACACTTGAAGCTTGAACAGGTAAGATGTCTCTTGCAATTGTTGCTAGAATAGGATAAAGTTGTGAATTTACTTTCCACCATTCCAAAACATCAAAGTTTTCCACAGTTTCAAAATATTGACTCAAGTAGAGTTGAATCTCATTTGAATTTAGTCTTGTTACTGATTTTCCGTTGAACTTTAGCCGCTTGAAATTTTGGTAGAAGCCGAGGGCACCCATTTTGCCTTGTTGTGTCGACCTTTCCTCCGGCTCCGGCTGCTTGCTCGGGTGTACTCTGTTCGTTTGCGTACAAATCAAACAATTTTTGGAGAGAATGCATTATTGACTTCTTTTGATCGTCAACATTCTTTCCAAGAAATTTAGCGTAATAATCAAAAAATATATCGAAAGCAACTTGACCTTGGCTAGGATCAAGCAATGCCGCCAAGCCATGCACAAGTGGGATAGTCTCCCAATATTTAAAAAATTTATCCTCCATACTTGAAACAAAAAAAATGCAAATGTGGGTTCTCACGAAATTCAATAATTTTAAAAAACATATTAAAAATCAAAGGTAAAAACATCGGTGCAGTAGGATAGTGTATGCCAGAAAACTTTTCGGTTGCCTCTTTAAAAATTTCCAATAAAGAAACACATTGAGTTAAAACATCCCAATCAGATTCAGTCAATAATAAAGCTTCTGCAGCAATATTGTTATAAAATGGAGTGACCAAATCTTTAAAACGTAATAAAGTACTTAGTAAGTGATATAGAGAATTCCATCGAGTTTCAATAGGTTGGGGGAATTTTTTAAATCTAACTCCACTAGAAATACACAGTTGTTTCCAGTCACGACCATATCTTCTTGCATGTAATAGTTTCCCACATACTTTAAATTTTTCTATAACAGTACCCAAATCATCATCGAATGCACATTTAACACATAAGTTTATCACATGACATGCATATCTCACATGAAGCAATTCACCATCTAAAATTGGTTTTAGTGAATCTTTAAGGTATCTAAGCGCACAATTATTGGCACTCGCATTATCTAATGTTATAGACATTATTTTATTTTGTATGCCAAAAACTTTAGCAACATTTAAAACATATAAAGCAATAGTATAGCCGGAATGTGACGAATCTAATACATCTAAAGATAAAATTCTTTTTTGCATTTTTCAAGTTTCATCAATCCAGTGACATGTAACGACAAGATAAGATTGAGACTTGATATTAGTCCAAATATCAGTTGTCAAACTAACTCTACAAGAGATACTCGAAAGTTGCGAAATTAATGCCTCTTTGTATTCATGAAACATCTCGAAACAATATTTTTTAAGTGTGTGTCTAGAAATATTGTGAAAACCAGGATAAATAGTGCTAGTAAATTCAACAAAACCTTCTTGTTCGGCTATTAAAAAACGGTTGTTCACATGTGATAGCGAATTTAACTATAGCTCTACGTGAAATTTCTTTCGTAATAGTAAAATTTTTAAGAGTCAAAGAATTAATTTGTTGTTGAGTATGTTCTCTACCAAGTGGTTGTAAAGTATTAGGATCAAGTTTATGTACCTTTACCAAGTGTTTTTTCAATGTTCCGGTACCTCCTCCTTGACCACCCGTTTTATAAGCATATTTATTTTTGCAAATTTACATACAGCTATAGCATCGTTAGTACCTGGTTTTGGTTGAATTTCAAAGTGATCCCAAACTTTGCTTCGTTTCGCTCGGAACGTGCTCATTGACGCCATCGTGTTGTTTGTTACAATGGACGACGGTGTTGGAACATTCCTATCATCATCGCCAACAAGTCCAATAGCTTCTTCCTCCTTGTTAGTGGCTTCAAGTTCATCGAAGTCGGGAATATGACCAAAATCATCACCAAATTCGGGAATGGTGGGAGGAAGTTCACGTCGAGCACCACCACGATTCGAAGATGAAGCCATCACAATTTTTTTGGTTTAAATGTTGAATATAGAGAGAACTTTATATTTGAAATGAAGATATAGAGAATGAGATTGTGTGGAAAATAGTTTAGAAAGCATCCATATATGTAGGAAATTTTTTGGGTAAAAAAAATTAATAATTATAGTTTGGAAATTGCTAATTGCCAATTAAGAAAGCAAATTTTTCATCTTTAAAGGCATAGAGCCGTTGGTACTTGGTACTAATTGGAGCTTTTTTTACTTTTTTTTTAAATATATGGTTCTGGTTCCGGTTCCGGTTCCGAATCCGAAACTTGGAACCGGTTCGGAACCGGAACTAGAACCGGTAGGTTTCGGTTCAACTTTATCGAACCCACTCCAATTCATTAATTAATGGGTTTGGGGTGGTTCCGGTTCCGATTCCTTCATATTGGTTCCGGTTTGGATTTAATGGACCGGTTCCGGATCGGTTCCGAGTCGAACCGGCTCATTAAACAACCCTAGTTGCAGTGACCTGGATAGAGGTTGGCGGGTGGTTGGTCCACTTGCAATTCCGTGCGACCTGGTGGGTGGCTCCCGTGCAGGTGCGGCGATGAGCCACTCTATTTTCCACTGGGTGCGATCGTGTAGCTTCCGAGACTCGGTGATGTGTCGCAGTTGTTGTTTCCTATTCGTTTGGCCTTCCGATTGTTACCGATGTTCTTTGTACCGCTCATGCATTTGCACGACATGATACATTGAATGCTGTATCTGATTGCTGTTTTATGTTGCTCTTCGTACTGGGGTTTGATCCCTCTGGGGATGGTTGTTTTGTTTGTCTGCTTGTTGTTCAGGTCTCCCAGGTTATTCCGTTGGTCTTGGTGTTGATCCAGCTAGAGGTGCCCCAGGTGGTGTGTAGAGTGTCCAGTTAGCGTATAGCATATATGTATCTGTTCTATTAGCCGGGGAGTGTCCTGTGCTTTATGTTTTCGGTTGTTGTATTAGTTGGCTGGTACTTGTTAAATGCTATACTGTCGTATTATGGCTTTTAGCCTTGCATGTTTTATTAAACTGGGATATTTTGATGTATTGTGGTATTTTAAAATTATGTTTTCTTCGTCAGGCCAAAAGCGAAAAATTTTAGCCACTTTTTAAAGTGTTTCCGCTATTTTTTACGTGATTTAACTTTGTGTTGTGCACGAGGCCTGACAACATCTTCCAGCTGCTAGGTACTCTGCCTTAGCTATAGACGTTGCGATTGATATCTACTTTCTTGCTAAACCACGAGATCAATATGTCACCCAAGAACTGGCAAGTCCCACTAGTACTATGCTGATCAATCTTTCAACCTACGTAATCTGCATCACTATACCTAATAAAATTGAAACTTGAGTCTTTGGGATATCAAAGACCCACGTTCTATGTGCCCTTTAAATATTTAAGAATGCGCTTAATAGCCATTTAGTGTGACTGTTTCGAATAAGCTTGGAACCTTGCACACATACATATAGAGAACATAATGTCTGGTATGCTTGCAGTAAGGTACAAGAGAGACCCAATCATCCAACGATACATGGTTACCTCAATGGAAGTTCTAGCTTCATCTTTATCCAGATTTATTGAAGCACTTATCGGAGTTGCTGCTGATGAACACTTTTCCATCTTGAACTTCTTGAGAAGTTCCTTGGTGTACTTCGCTTGATTGATGAAAATTCCATCCTCAACCTGCTTCACTTGTAGTCCAAGGAAAAAATGTCATCTCCCCCATCATGCTCATCTCGAACTTGTCCTGCATAAGCTTGGAAAATTTATCACAAAGCTTCGGATTAGTCGAGCCAAATATGATATCATCAACGTAAATCTGTACTAATAAGACATGCTCATTTTTAACAAATTTAAACAGAGTCTTATCTATAGAACCAATAACAAAATCATATCAACTAAAAACTTGGAGAAAGTATCATACCAAGCTCTGGAGCTTGTTTTAGACCATACAGAGCTTTATCAAGCTTATACACAAAGTCTGGTCTGGTATGATCTACGAAGCTAGGAGGTTGTGCAACATACACTTCCTCATTCAGGATGCCGTTTAAGAATGTACTTTTAACATCCATTTGATAAATTTTGAAATTTTTAAATACAGCATATGCAAGAAAAATGCGAATGGCTTCTAGTATAGCTATAGGTGTGAATGATTTCTCGAAATCTATTCCTTCTTCTTTCCTATAGCCTTGTGCTACTAATCTAGCCTTGTTTCTGACTACATTTCCATTTTCATCCAATTTGTTCCTAAAGACCCATTTAGTACCTATTATGTTTTGATTAGTAGGTCTAGGAACTAAATGCCATACTCTGCTACGTTCAAATTGACTAAGTTCTTCTTGCATGGCTTCTATCCATCTTGGATCAACTAAGACTTCGTCTACCTTTTTAGGTTCTATATGTGAAATGAATTCAGAGTTAAAGTACTCGTCTATCATCTGGACTTGTGTCTAAGGGGTGTAGAAGGCTTATCGATGACTAGCTCGGGTGGATGATTCTTATCCACCTGAAACCTGGTCTATAAGAGGTTGGTGCTTCATTCTGAGTGTTGATGTTTGCATCTGGTTCCCCCTGCAGTCCTGCTGGATCATCTTGAAAGCCACTTGTTGATCCATCAGCTTGTGCATGTTCTCTTCCAGCTGGTACGTGATCTGGATCGGCTTGAGCACGATCTGGATCAGAGTTACTTGAACCCGCACCCACACCTGGTACACCTGTTGCTGGTTAGTCCTGCACTGGGTCACTGTCAGTAAAATCAATGACTTCTTTGTTACCTGGGACACCATCTTGTGCAACATCTTGAATATCAGCATTGATTATCGGTGTGTCCAGTGCGTGCTGGTATCTAGCTTGGAATCGTGTTGGATCTGTGTCTACAGATCAGAATCTTAATTTTGATTAACACAAAACCTGCTGTTATTTTACTAACGGTTTAGGATCAATGTGCATCCTCCGTTATAATCAGAGCAGCGTAGAAGCAAGTTGGTGAAGTGCAAACCAGCTCGGATTGAGAAAAACCAGATCACGGAATTTGGTTAAGCTGATGCTTATGAGAGAGATGGGTTTATTGTGGATGATGCAGAAGATGAAGATGAGGAAGGATTATGTTTCTATAGAATAAGAATCCAAGAGCAGGATGTAATCGATCAGTCTCCATAGGTCCAAGCTGGTACAGAGAAAGTCGCGAGCTGGATCAGACAAGAAGAAGAGTACTATAGCAGCTTAGCAGCGAACATGATTAGAACTATAGACGAGAGCTGATAGCATCGAACCAAGTGTAGATTAAGAGGATATATAAGCTGGAACAGTGAGGGGATGCCTAAGCTGGTCAAACAGAAGATATCCAAGTTGGTACAGTAAGGGGACGCTCGAGATGGTCCAGCAGAGGAAATCCAAGCTGGTTCACCAGCTTGGAGCAAGAGCAGAATTGGTTCATATGTGCAAAGCTCAAGAGAATAAATAATCAGACTAGAACAGTTTAGTGTAGACCAGCTAAGAGCAGTTTAGATGAACAGTAGAATAGATCAGAATCAGCTCAGAGTTGGTACAACATAGAACAGAGAGAAACCAGATCGGAGACCAGCAGAAAAGAAACCAGATGAGCGACCAGTTGGGAGACCAGCTCAGACAGAATTAGCGTGTTATATATATCAGTAGTAGCTCAGAGAACAGCGCAGTACATATAACATCTTAGAGCAGATAAGCAGTTCAGAAGCACAAAAGCAGATTTGAGCTAAAAGAGATAGAACAGAACAGAACAGATCACCAGAAAAGAAACCAGTCCATAGAACAGACTAGAAAGAGCAAAGCAGTTTGAACATAAGTATTTACGAGGAATGGTTTAATAGAGTTCAAATTGATTTGTCGTGACATCTACATCAGGTACATCACAGAGCTCAAATTCAGCAATGGCTGCAGAGCATTTAATGAAGAGAGCTTAAAGTCAACAAAGCCTGCAATCGCATTAAATGACAAAAGAAACAAGGTACAACTGTTGTCAGAACTTCACAACGGCTAAAACTTTGTGTCCAAAGGATATATCAGATCAGAGGCTTTATATACAACAAGAGACAATAAACAGAGAAGTGACGAAAAAGTGTGTCTGCCGATTGGAATATTGTGTGCTGTTTTTCAAACCAATTTTAAATGCATGTAATTTTCTGTTTTTCGATCCACGAAAACTGGTGGTCACCAGTTTTCGTTCCCATCAAATCGGTTATGTGCCTCGTCGTCACTTGATTCATCCAGATTAGTTGATTCCAGATGAGTTCACAAGTCATTTAGCTTGGTAGCTGAAGCTGGTTTCATCAAACACCACGTGTGCTGATTCTTCAACAGTTATCATCCTGTTGTTGAAAACTCTGTATGTTCTGCTCACTGTGGAGTATCCTAGGTAGATACCTGCATCAGTTTAACATCAAAATATTTTAGATAGGTTGTGCCATTTTTATGGATGAAGAATCTTCATCCAAACACCCTAAAATAAGAAATATCAGGTTTCTTGCCATTCCAGATCTCATATGAGATTACACCATGATGCTTATTAATCATTGATCTGTTCTGAGTATAGCAAGATTTGTTAACTGCTTCAGCCTAAAATTTCTTTGAAATACCAGAATCGGCAATAATTGTTGTAGAAGCTTCTTTTAAATTTCGATTTCTACGCTCATCTAAGCCGTTTTGCTGAGGTGTTCTAGCTGCAGACAAATCGTGCTTGATTTCAGTGTCATCCAGATATGAGGATTGGTTAAAATTTAAAAACTCAGTTCCTCGATCACTCATTATCCGGTTAACACTGCAAGATTGCTCATTTTGTAAACGTTTTAAAAGCTTGATCAGCTGGTTGGCAGTTTGATCTTAGATTTTAAAAACAACACCCATGTAAATTTGGAAAAATCATCAACAATTAGGGTGTATTTCATTCCCTCTAAGCTGGTTACGGGTATGGGACCGAAAAGATCCATATATAAAAGTACCAGCTTAAGAGAGATTTTATTACTACCTCTGTTTTTAAAAGTTGATTTTATATTTTTCCTAGCTGACAGGCAGAGCAAACCTTGCCTTTGAAAATTTTAGTTGAACTATCAACTAACTCACGCTTACTCAGATTGGCAATAGTGTTGAAATTAAGATGGTTCATCCGCTGATGCTATAGCCAGCTCTTAGAAGAGTCAGCTACTAGGCAAGTTTGTTCAGTATGCGGCTGATCTGACTAGTCTATTTTGTAGGTATTCCCCGATCTGTAACCCACCAGCACGGTCAGATCTTCTGGTGTAGGATCAAGAACTTGCCGCTTTAACAAAAGTTATAGCTGGTGGTAACAGTGAAACTCCATTATTTTAATCGTATAGCAATAAAAGCGCTACGGTTCGATCTCTCTACCTAGCAGGGGCAATTATTAAATTCCAACAATCCCCCTCCCAATAATTGCACTCCTTGCAACAAATGGGAATCGAACCTGTGACCTTGGCTATGATACCAATTGTAGGATCGAGCGTTTGTCGCTTTACCAAAAGCTATAGCTGGTGGTAATGGTGCAGCTCCAATCTTTTAAACCGTATAGCAACACAAGCGCCACGGTTCTATCGCTCTACCTAGCAGGGACAATTATTACATTACAACATCCAGATTTTGAACAGTGCAAGTGTACTTTTGAAACTTAACTGAATAATTACTGTCTCATAACTTACTGATACTGATCAAGTTACAGCACGAGTTCTCAACAAGAAGAACATTGTTGACAGTAAAGTTACCATGGGTAAGCTTATCCTTACCCACGGTGTTACCATTTGAGTTATCACCAAAGGTGATCTTTGGTCCATTGTACTGCTTGATATCTCATAACAGCTTGGCATCACCAGTCATGTGCCTCGCACATTCATTATCCAGGTACCATGTAGATTGCTCCAGTCTGAAAACCTGTTGTTCCTACAATCAGAAACAAGACAAAGTTTAGTACCCTTTGATTTATTTGAGTCCTGGCTTGATTAATCCTTTTGGGACCCACACTTGTATAATATTAACCACTCTACCAGTAAGTACATCAAGGTATGTGTGTGATTTTTGTTAGGATCGAAAAAGGGTTTAAAGTAATGCTCGAGAGTTCAGAGGGGGGGGGGGGTTGAATGAACTCTTTTTGGATTTTATAAAACTTTGTTTAAAAACCTTTTCATAAAATTGATTTTTAAGCGCTCGGCTTGTCTCTAAGCTGGATGACCAGTTTTGAGTGTTTTCAGCGTAAGCTGTCTCGAGTAACAATTAAAATGTACGGAATGAACTCGATTCACCAGTGAACAGATAGTGTAAATGTAATGCAACAAGTAAAAAAGAGGTGCCAGAAATTTGTTTCTGGAAATTTGAAGCAAAGCTTCTACGTCTCCCCTACTTCCAAGCTGGACGGTTTTCACTAGAAGATTTGATGTGTATAAATCCTTGTACAAATCCAATCCGACAGCTCTCAGCTGCAAGAACTCCTAGTCTCTCACAATCAACATAATGAAACCCTCAGTCTGTTCTGGAAATACAAATTACACAGCTCTAAGCTGGTTCTAGCTATACAAGCTATCTCACTCTCTGTTATGATTTACAAAAGAAGGCTCAAATTTACAGAGGTGTTCTTTGACTTACAATAAAAGATTGTAGGCTTTAAAGAATAGAAGTCGTATTGATCGAAACGATCTCTAGAAAGATTGTTCGTGAAGAACTGATGTTGGAGAGAAAATCTTGCAAGCTGGAGTTTTGTTTGCGTTTGATCATTCGATCGTATATCTGGTACGGTAACTCCAATCTGGTTCTCTTCTCAAATATTTATACCCTTTGGATTCAACAGTAATAAAATTTACCAATAGACATGTCGTATAGATCCAAAAGATATGTATGCGGTGCCTTTAAAGCTTGTACTGTTCACGTCAACCTTCATTAAATGCATTTCCTCTTTTAATATACTCTGCGTCGTCTTTAGTTCAAAGCAAATCTCTATAAATCAGGACTAAGCTCAAAGTATTTCCAACGACTACAAATCAATACAGAGAAGTCAAACACTTCACATCAATCTGTCCGAAACATCAAAATACTCTGAAATCTATTTTTCAAAGTTGTCTTTACTCAGCTGGTTTTCCCGATCTAATTTCTGCATATGACTTCTCTAATCTGGTTCAAGTTGCTCTTATTAAACCAGATTGTAAAATTCGTTCAAAGTGACTTCTTTTATGAGAACACAATCCTTTCAGATTGCATCCATCTCTTATAAACTGATCTGGCTTGTCCTTCACTAACGCTATCCCTGATACACTTTTGCTCTGAGCTGTTTTCTCAACTGTACGAATACAAAAATCTGTTCTGTCCAGATTATATCTGCTCTTGTAAACTGATCTACACTTAATCTGCTTTTATTTGAACAGATAATCTGAAGAAATACTAGATCTGTTCTTCCGAGCTGATTTGTATTTAACCATCTTGGTTTAGTTTCCTGAGCTGGTTTGTCCTCAACCAGCTTTGCTCTGGTTTCTAATTCTCTGAGCTGGTTTGACCTTTACCAGCTTATCTATGTCCAGTTTAACTCTGATCTGATTTCTATAAACAGTGCAGTATACTCTGTCTTGAACTGGTCTGTGACGCCCAAACCCATGGGAATCAACAAAATGGAGTAATTGGAAAATCGAAAGGAAAAGAAGGACTAAATTCGAAATATTGTAAGTTGTATTCCCTTACGAGAACTGAACGTAAACAGTTGGTGCCAAAAGTGAACAGTAGAAATAGATTTGGTATATAAGAACTTCAGATTTCGATTACAAAAGTCGATATTACAACTAATGAAACTCTATATGAATTCTCTATTGTTGTAATGGATCTTAATACAGATTTCATCAAAAGATCAAAAACAACAACAGCTCTGACTTTGCGGAAACGCTGGCCTTTGACAAACACACGTAGTCCCCAAATCTGGTATCAGCTCGCGCCACCCGCCTGCCCTTGAGCTGCCTGACCTGCATCGGGAAAACTAGTGAGCCTAGGGGCTCAACAAGTAAAACTGAGGATAACAAGATCCATAATGCAGGCATAACTGAATCTTGATACATAAATTAAAGGAAGTCATCTGAACTAAAAATTTTGCTACTGAAGGACAGATCGGAACATCAGATCTGAATTTCTTATACTGAGTGAATTATGGTCTAGAGGCTCTCTGGTGGTCCTGGTGCATGAAGCATGTTATCTGAAATCAGTAACTCTCTGTGAAGGGATTACAGTACTTCCATAATCCTGGTCCCTTCTGTGAAGGGATTATAGTTATACCATAATCCCGTCCCTTCCTGATTGGCCGGGTCCTCTATTCCATAAGTCCTTAAATCTGAAACTTTACTTCCTTTACTTTTAAAATAGCTATAAAACATTGCTCTTGATCGAAGATCGATCATCGGAAACTGGATTATTCACTGCTATGAAAATCATTTTATTTTTAAAAACATTACTGAGTGTACAACTGGTCTACGAGCTGATGATAGCAAAAACCAGCTCGGAGAGGAAACGACTTAGGAGTGCAAACAGATTTGGCAAAAGAAAATAGATCTAAAGCATAATAACAGCTTTGCTCCATAAAACATATCACAGGCGTGAAGAACAGCTTTGGCTAGCAAAAATATCTATCGGATAGGAAAATCAGATCTGGTTCTATGAAAAACAACTCACGCGTGTAAAACAGATTTGGTTCTAGGAAAACAACTTACGCGTAGTAAAGTAGTAACATAAGCTTCGGAACAAGAATTTCAGCTTTGGGAAGGTCACTCAGCTTTGAGAAACCATTATCAATTTAGAAATGAATCACACAGACCGACAAAGATAGGCCAGATCTGCTTAAAACGTGGGTACTGCACCAGTTTAGATAGTCTCTAAACATACTAGCTCAGCTTATTCGACCAGAACATAGCCCCGATCAAACCAGCACCACCTATCTGTTCAGAGTTGATGTCCATAACCTTTACAGCACACCAGAACACATAAATTCTCTTGACTTATCTTATCTTGAAATCTGTACAACTCAGTATTTTGAAAACACAACTGATTTTGCTAAAAGATAACTGGTGAGTTTTCTCAAAACTAAAACATTACAGCAGTGAATCCGTAGCTTAAACATGAACTTAAACTGGCTGAACTGAAACATGCATCATACAAGCACACAACAGAAAACACGAAACAATATATGTTTTCCAGATGCAACAAGAATCAATTTTTACTTGCCTGAACTGAGGAGCACAACGAGCAGATGGCTTCGGCTGGAAATATTCTCAAGCACAACTCTGTGAGCTTTTGAAGATTTTGAGAGAACTAAAAGATATTTCTTGCAACCAAATGAGTTCTAAAGTCACGTAGAAAAATCATATACGAGATTAGTGTTGTAGTAGGTGAAAGGTACAATGATTAGGCATGGTTAGCTTACTAAATCCTTGCAAAATTAATAAAAGCTCCCTAGTACTATTTTAATTTGTAAATTTGCTACCTCATTATGAACTGGAATCTGAATGTTCAAATAACAAAACAGCCCTTAAAACAAAAAGGATAGAAATTGTGGTCCTATGGGTTTTGGGGCGCTACATGACCGTGTTAGAGTAGATGCCCAACTAGCCAACTTGTGGCGTGTGGATTTTATAGACTCTTGTATACGACAGTATTTATATATGATATTCGCATTTTGTTTATGACGTTCTTTATTTTCATTATGATTATAATGTTAACAATTGTGTTGGATAAAGACCTAGAATGCACCATAGTGTATGTTAGATATGATAGTGGGTATGACGGCTATCATGAAACACATCTAATAGTCACTGTGCATTCTGAACTCGTTCCTAGTCGATTGGGCTGTCAAAATGAGGATAAGGCCGCCCGAGCTTGAGACTAGCATCTGCGATGTGAAGTACCATGTTTCATTGGTAGGGAACATTGTGATGTTATGAGCATGCAGATGGATAGTGACCTGGTGATCTATCGAACTATCCTCGTTCGGACTTTCCAAGTGGTTACCATTTGTCGAGTGGTTAAGTCCGAGGTCTTGGTTGTAGTGATTAGTCCTCACTACTCGAAACGTCATTGAGACTCTACATGATAGGCGCCTCACTTTGACCCGTTTTCCGACTCACTTGGGGTCATTAGGCGGCGGGATTGGGTGAGGTCCCGATGTATGTAGGAGTCGATGCTTCGTTGTCGAGGATTCACCGCTCGCTTACATGCGTGGATATCCTATGCTATCTGAGGAGATAATAGTGTATAAATCTCTGGCCAGAGTACTAGAAGTGTTTTAGATAAATGGGTTTGCCTAGTAACACTCGCGATGTCACTATTCGATCTCCAAGATGTATGCATAGCTATCGGATCTCTAACGACTCTCGATTTACCAATGCTCGTTGATCTGATCGGGATATATGTGTTGAAAGGACCGTACTGTACGCTAACCACGACCAACTGGTTCTTGCAGGCACTATCAGTGATAACTAGGGGATCATGGGGCGATGTTGCTAGGCGCTTTACCATGATCCGATGGGCAAGTCCAAAATTGTGATTTCGGAGTCACAATGGTTGTGGGCCCACGGCTAGCTGTATCCCTGAACCATTGAGGGTCACACAATTACTGGATTCGTGATTCCCGCACGGAAACTGAGCTCAATGTGTTGATCAATTGAGGATGATTTTAGGGAATGCGACTCCCTAAAAGTCAACAGGGGTCAAATAGCGATTTCCCGCTGTCGAGGGGCAAAACTGTCATTTTGGACTAGGAATCTGAAAAATTGTTTTTCACTATCATAATATTCAGTTTTTGAAACTGATTCGATCGGTCCGATCTGATCGTCGATAGGATGATTTTAGGGAATGCGACTCCCTAAAAGTCAACAGGGGTCAAATAGCGATTTCCCGCTGTCGAGGGGCAAAACTGTCATTTTGGACTAGGAATCTGAAAAATTGTTTTTCACATCATAATATTCAGTTTTTGAAACTGATTCGATCGGTCCGATCTGATCGTCGATCAGAGTTATGATGAAACCGCAGTGATGAACCGAATGTTCATATGGACTTGGGCCTGACCCAAGTCCAATGGGCCTGTTCAAGCCCATGATGAACTTATAATTATATGAGTTACATCTAGGGCTAATTAATCACACACTACACAACTAAACCTTGCCTCCATCACACAAAAGGCGCCGCCCCTCCCTCTCCCACTCGACCACCGTCGGCCGCCGCCCCAAGCGTCGCCTCTTGCCGGTGATCGGACTTGTTCCGAGCAGTTTTTCGAGGTGATTCCGTCCGTGGCAAATCCGTCAAGTATTCTAGTGCAAATTGACGGAGGAAGATTGAATCCGGTCGTGGACTTGATTGGAGTATCTACCGCCGCCTACCGACAAGAGCCAGATTTTCCCTATGAAATCTGGTTGGAGCCAGGCGCCTAGACGCCAGCAAGGTAACAAATCTACGAACACCCTATGTATGTTTGTAGATTTATATTGATGTATTGGACGCTTTCCGGGGCTGTTTTTGATTTCCTCTGCACCCCCGGGAAGTGGGATCCGGATCCGCCACCGTATTCCAACAGTGGTATCAGAGCACAGGCTCGGATCCTTCAATACATCTTGTTCCATAATTGTATTGAATCTCATTTTTCAGATCGAAAACAACAAAAAAATTTTGTGGAATCGTAGCCGCCGGCCGCCGCCGTGTGCGGCGGCCCAACATCCGCGCGCGATGGCTCGCGCGCCATGTCCCGCGCGCTGCCGCGCATGGCCGCGTCTGATCGCCGATCACTGGGCACTTCCTTATCACATGGAGGCCGGTCGATTGTTGCTGGTCTCGCGCACAACCTTGTGCGATCTGCCGATGGACGTTGCGCCACTGGTTGGCGCATCCGGCGCCATGCGCCGCACTCGTTGCGATAAGCGTGCGGCCGATCGCCGCACGCTACATGGTGGCGGCGGCCGCCGCCGTGCGGCCGCCGTCCAACGTTATTCCAGCAGATGTGCGTACGGGAAGACCGAAGATCTGTAAAACCGGAAGCAATTGTAATAGGATTGCATTGCATATTGCATTGCATATTGCATTTCACCTAGGATTGGACCCAGGTCCGTGATTGGCAACCACGGACCGCATAGCTCTCGCGATCGATCATCCCAAATTTATTTATATATTTGATATATGTTGAATCCGCATGTTTTAAATTTTGATTTAAAATTGCATGAGACCAAATTTTCAAAAATAAAATCCCTCGTTTTAAATACGATTTAAAACTGATATCGAAATAAAAGTTTATTCGATAAACTAAAGGGAATTTAAATCTGTTTAAATTATCCATACCTTCCATCAACAATGGGTGTACGCCGATGCTACCCGCATACATGGCCCGGCTCATATTATTGAGGGGGTTATGTATGCCGGAAAGCTGTCCACGCCATTGACAATTGTTGTGAGTCGGTTGGAACTCCCTTTAACGTTGGCTAATATTATTGGGGACGTTAAGGGGACCGTCTTTCACGACTCAACATTGATGGGTCATCTTGACACGTGATAGTAAACGGCGTCATATTATTGGGCCCTTACTGGACGTGAGGTGAATACATGGAGGTTGCACCGGTTGCAATTGGAAACTACCTTTTAGGGGTCATGGTTGGCTGATATTATTCGGGACCATGATCGCCTGATTGGGCTCCGTGTACCCACTAAGGGAACTTGCTTTCCCGATTTCATTATAGGGTGGTGAAATCGTTAAAATAGTGGGAGGGTAATTCATAAAACTTAACGACCTTGTTTTATGTCTTAGCGTTATTTCATATATAGTTAGTAATGTATGTCTGTTTTCTTTTCAGTATAACTGCTTACAAAATGTCTTCGATCAAAAACCCACTCGCTGCTATACTGGATAGAAACAAGTTCACCGGTCTGAACTACCAAGACTGGCTTTGAAACCTCAACATTGTGTTGGCTTCGGATAAACTTCTCTATACGATAGAGAAGAGCCCTCCGAAGGAAGCCCCTGTCGATATCAGCCCTGAGGAGCTGGTTACGCTTAAACAATGGTGGGACGACGAGCTTAAGACTCGATGCTATGTGATGGAATCGATGTCCAACGAAATGCAACGGCGCTTTGAGAAGACGAAGTATGCTGCTGACATACTTTTTCATCTCAAGGAACTGTATGGGGAGAACTC
Source organism: Dorcoceras hygrometricum (assembly GCA_001598015.1). NCBI lineage: Eukaryota > Viridiplantae > Streptophyta > Magnoliopsida > Lamiales > Gesneriaceae > Dorcoceras > Dorcoceras hygrometricum. Next base: position 85,463 of record KQ994510.1, read on the forward strand.
TCTACATGAGAGGTTCACCGCTGTCAAGGAGCTTATGACGAGCCGCATGCGTGATGGGACTTCGGTCCTCGATCATGGGGTTCGAATGATTGGGCTCGTTGAAAAGCTGGCGGGCCTTGATATCACACTTCTACACGAGCTGTCTATGGGTGTGCTTCTCAGAGGTTCACCGCTGTCAAGGAGCTTATGACGAGCCGCATGCGTGATGGGACTTCGGTCCTCGATCATGGGGTTCGAATGATTGGGCTCGTTGAAAAGCTGGCGGGCCTTGATATCACACTTCTACACGAGCTGTCTATGGGTGTGCTTCTCCTCTCACTACCCGCTGCATTCGACCCCTTTGTGGTCAACTTCAACATGAACAAGCTGGCAGCCACCCTTGAAGAGGTGGTAAACATGCTGGTCATGTTTGAAGGAACCATAAAGAAGGACAAGCCCGTCCTCCTTATGGGCTCTTCTTCCTCTACGAAGAAGGGGCCCAGACGCAAGGGTAAGAAGCGTTCTGCCCCTGTGAAGGAGGAAAAACCCACTAAGAAGCCAAAGGCAAAGGCTTCCAAGCCAAACAAGTCCGAGGATGTTTGCCACCACTGCCACAAGCCTGGGCATTGGAGGAGGAACTGCAAGGAGTACCTCGAGCAGTTGCGAACTGCAAAAGGTATGTTCTATATCGAAATAAATATGTCTCTTAATTCGTCTTCTTGGGTACTTGATACCGGATGTGGATCTCATATCTGCAATGATTTGCAGGTGATGACAAGAAGCCGACGTCTTAGAGAGGGTGAGACCCACTTGAGGCTGGGAAATGGATCAAGAGTTGCTGCAGTAGCTATAGGGGATGTCTATTTATTTCTATCGTCAAATTTTAAGTTGTTATTGAAAGATGTTTTATTTGTTCCCGAATTGATAAATAACATTATTTCTGTTTCTATGCTTGATAGTAATGGATATTCTTGTGTTTTTGCTAATTCTATTTGCAATATATACAAGAATGAATGTTTGATTGGTATTGGGGAACACGAAAACGATCTGTACACCTTAAAATTAAAACCAGTTCCAACTCGCGATGTCGAAACACATACAACAAGGATTAAAAGGAAACACGATAACTTGAACCCAGCACAACTTTGGCACCCTAGGCTAGGTCATGTTTCTCTAAGTGGGATGAAAAAGTTAGTTAGGAGTGACATGTTTGATTTGTCAGACATTAACTCCCTACCGACTTATGAATCTTGTCTCAAGGGAAAAATGACTAAACAACCCTTCAAGGGTAAGCCTGAACGTGTCCAAGGCCTATTGGATTTGATCCATACTGATGTGTGTGGTCCGCTTAGTATTGGTACTAAATGCGGTCACACATACTTCATCACCTTTACCGACGATCACTCTAGGTATGGGTACTTGTACTTAATGAAGCACAAGTCTGAATCCTTTGAAAGGTTCAAAGAATTCAAGGCTGAAGTAGAAAATCAATTAGGCAAAAGTATTAAGGCACTTCGATCTGATTGGCGATATCTACCGCAGTCTACCGAGAAGAGCCGACGTTATTGTAACTACGGTTGGAGCCAGGCACAAGTGCCAGCAAGGTAGTGGTTTTGAACCCCCTATGTATGTCGATAACTGTTATTGTTTTTCGTATTGATCGTCTCCCGGCTGTTTATTCTATGTTCTTCCGCTGCCTCGCCGGGGGGCGGATCCGGATCCCCAACAGTGGTATAGGAGCCAGTGTTTTACGGATCTGATCAATATGAATTGCCTGAATTGTATCTAATGTCTCAATTTCAAGATTGGATCATCGAAATTTCTCGAAATTCCAGCCATGCCACCGCCGCTTGCGGCGGCGCTCTTTCCTTCCCGCCGCGCGCGCATGCTCGCGCGACAACCATGCGTGCTGGCCGCGCATGGTGGCTGGAAGCGGCGCTGCACGACGCGCAAGAGTTGCGCATGAGGCGGCCGAGAACTGCCGCCCTTCCTCGCGCGTGCGATGCACGCTGGCCGCGTAGCTGCGGTGCGCCGGTCGCACGATTGGCGCGAGGTGGACGGCTGCTGGTCGCGAAGGCTGCACGCTCGCTGCCGCTGCTGGCCGACCGCTACCTTTGCTTGGATGCGCCGCTTGGTCGAGCGCTGCTGGTCGACGATGCGCGTCGCTCGCGCGACGTTCTGCATGTGCCGCCGCGTTTTTCTTCGTGGTGGCGCCGCCGCCGGCCGCCGCCGCTCCGGCGAGTCTCCGGCGATGTCGTGACGGCTGGTCTGATTTCTTCTAGGGTTTGGTTCGGGTCTGTCCCGGGCAGCCCGTGAAGTTTTCGGGCCGGTATGCGATATCGGGCCCGGTTTTGATCGATTTTGAAATTTTAAAATTTTTGGGCCTAAAATTGTTTTAAGCCCAATATTGATACAATTAAAATTAGTAAAATGTGATTTTAATTATGAAATATGATTTTGTAATAAAATATGATTTTGTTGATTAAAATTTGTTTTATCGGCAAAATACGATTTTATTATAAAATACGATTTCGTAATTAGAATATGATTTTACGATAAATAATTAGATTATTTAAATTATGCATGTTAATTAGATTAATTGCATGATTGGGTGATCGAGAGCCGTGCCCAATGTGTTAGGTGTATGCAATAGGTTTTGTATGATTTCGGTTTTTAATATATATTTGATTATCATTTAAAGTGGGCCTGTTTGTGGCCCGTTCCCACCATTTGATAAATGTATCCCTTATTTGTCATAGTAAATTTAAATGTAAAATTACTAGATTTAGTGGGAGGACATCCGAAGGCGATGGACGATGACAATCAAGATGTTGAAGACCGAAGATCTGTAAAACCGGAAAGCTTTGTAATAGGATTGCATTGCATATTGCATCACCCCTAGGATTGGACCCAGGTCCGTGGCTGGCAACCACGGACCGCATAGCTCTTGCGATCGATCATCCCAATATTTACTTTATATATGTTGATATATAGATTAATTGAATCCGCATGTTGCATGTTCTAAATTAGATTAAATATGCATGAGACCAAATTTTTCAAAAATAAAATCCCTCGTTTTAAATTCGATTTAAAACTTATATCAAGATAAAAATGTTTATTCGATAAACAAAAAGGGTATTTAAAA
>KQ994510.1:113701-128189 GCA_001598015.1 Dorcoceras hygrometricum
CTCAGAGTGAGGGAACAAGATGTTGCGAAGACTGTGTTTCGTACGAGGTACGGACATTTTGAGTTTTTGGTGATGCCGTTTGGGTTGACAAACGCGCCTGCAGTCTTCATGGATCTGATAAACCGTGTTTTCCGAGAGTTCATAGATCAGTTTGTGATTTTTTTTATTGACGACATCTTAGTTTACTCGAAGACTCCGAGGGAGCACAAGGAGCACTTGGAGATGGTTCTTCTGAGGTTGAGAGAGCAGCAGTTGTATGCGAAGTTTTCCAAGTGAGAGTTCTGGTTGCAACGCGTTGTATTTATGGGCCATGTCATTTCAGCGGATGGCATTTCTGTGGATCCCAGTAAAGTGGATGCGGTGTTGAACTGGGAGCGACCGAGAAATGTGTCTGAGATTCGTAGTTTCTTAGGTCTGGCTGGCTATTATCGTCGTTTCATTGAGGGGTTTTCTTCTATAGCTAAGCCGATGACCCAATTGGCCCAGAAGGATAAACGGTTTGTTTGGACTGAGCAGTGTGAGAATGCTTTTCAACTGCTCAAGGAGAAGTTAACTACTGCGCCTGTGTTGGCTTTGCCGTCCGGTTCAGGTGGTTTTGTTGTTTGCTCCGATGCTTCGCTAAATGGATTGGGTTGTGTGTTGATGCAGAATGGTAGAGTCATTGCGTATGCCTCGCGGCAGTTGAAACCGCACGAGACTCGTTACCCAGTTCATGATTTGGAGTTAGCAGCGGTGGTCTTTGCGTTAAAGATCTGGCGTCACTACCTGTATGGCGAGCAGTTTGTGGTGTAATCCGACCACAAGAGTTTTTAGTATCTGTTTTCGCAGCCTAACTTGAACATGAGACAGCGTAGATGGATGGAGCTGCTTAAGGATTTTGACTGTGAGATTAAATACCAGCCTGGGAAGTCGAACGTAGTGGCTGATGCTTTGAGCAGGAAGGCTAGTGAGATGCTTGCGTCGCTGTACATCTCTAAGGACCAAGAGCATCTTAACACTATGGGTTGGAGATTCTACCCGGCTGAGGATTGTGTGATGGTTTCATCTTTCCAAGTGGAACCGCAGATTGTTTCTAGCATTCGAGCAGCTCAGAGGACCGATCCGTCAATCCATGAGTTGAAGATGAAAGTCAGGGCTGGCGAACTTGAGGATTATTCTGTCTCGTCCGATGGTTGTTTGCGTTTCTGGGGCAGGTTGGTTGTGCCCAATTTGATTGATTTGAAGGAAGAGATCCTTCGAGAAGCGCACTGTAGCAGACATGGTGTTCATCCTGGTGCACGGAAGATGTACCATGCTTTGAAGCCGCACTTTTGGTGGGCTGGCCTGAAGGGCGATGTTGCTGGTTTTGTCGCTCGTTGTTTGAATTGCCAGATGGTAAAGGCCGAAAGGATGAGACCTGGTGGTCTGTTGCAGAGTTTAGAAGTGCCCCAATGGAATTGGGAGCACATTGCGATGGATTTCGTAACGCATTTGCCTCGTTCCAGCCGAGGGTGCGATGCTGTTTGGGTAGTTGTAGACCGTTTGTCTAAGTCTGCACATTTCATTCCTTATGGGATGACCTCCTCGTTGAAGAAGATGGCGAAGCTGTACGTTGATTTTGTTGTTAGGTTGCACGGTGTGCATGTTTCAATCGTGTCTGACCGAGATCCGAGGTTTACTTCCAGGTTTTGGAAGAGTTTGCAGACAGCTTTGGGAACTAGATTGGCTATGAGTACCGCGTATCACCCCCAGACAGATGGCCAATCTGAGCGAACTATCCAGACGTTAGAGGATATGTTGCGTGCTGTTGTGTTGGATTTCGGAGGTAGTTGGCAAGACGCGTTGTCTTTGGTCGAGTTTTCGTACAATAACAGCTACCAAGTGACGATTGGCATGGCGCCATTCGAGGCTTTGTATGGCCGCAAGTGCAGATCGCCAGTAGGTTGGGAAGAAGTGGGGGGGAAGCAGCTAGCTGCCCCTGACTTTGTGCAGCAGATGAAAGATCACGTGGATCTTATTAGACAGCGGATGAAAGCTGCCCAGGATCGCCAAGCCAGTTCCGAGTTATCTTCTTTGCATGACGTCTTTCACGTTTCCATGTTGGGGAAGTACGAGCCAGATCCGTCTCATGTGATTGGGACTGACGAGGTAGAGCTAGATCAATCGTTGAGCTATCAGGAATATCCTTTTCAGATCCTTGGCAGAAAAGAGAAACAGTTGAGGAATAAGACCATTCCTTTAGTAATGGTGCAGTGGAGCAAGCATGGTAGGGAAGAAGCTACTTGGGAGCTGGAAGAGAAGATGCAGCGCGAGTGGCCGCATCTGTTTGAGTAGCTGTTAGGCTATCTTTTCCAGTAGCTAGTAGTTTTTGCTGTATTCCTTCCTTAGTTGTCGTGACTTGTTTGCTCAGTTATCTTGAACTCTTGGCCTTGTGTTGGGCGAGTTTCTACTTAGTTTCTTGTTTTGCTTCGAGTTTCAGTTGTTGTGTGGAGCTTTCAGAATTGTTGTTTAATTTCGAGGACGAAATCCTTTTTAGTGGGGGAGAAATGTGAGATCTGGATTTGTAATTGAGATTTATCGTTGGAATGAATCGATAAATAGAGGTTCTGCTGGTTTAAGATCTCTATTTGAGCGTTTGAGTTGCATTTTCAGGTTCCTTTTCGTGTGTTGAACGATTCTGGAAATTTGTATTTTCGCTTATTTGAGGTACCTGCTGGTGTTGTGAGCTAGCAGCTGGTCGGTGGCAAAACCAGTCGAAGCGTGTTTTAGCGCGAGATTCTTGAAACGCCGTCGTTTGCGTGAAGTCTGGTTGTGTGTGTTGTGTTCAGCAGATGCTTTAGCGTAGTTGCGTTGAGGGCTAAAACGACTGCGTTTAGATTAGTTGGCGCGACGTCGTTTGGATGCTGCGTCTGGTACCAGCTGGTAGATCGCGTGTGTGTTCCTGCTGGTTCATCAGCAGATGTTGATGTCAACGCGGGTCAACATTCCTGTAGCTCGAATATGATGCGTCGTCGTTTCGTTGTTGCGACTGGGAATCCAGCTGCGAGTGAGTTTCGCCGCTATTGCTTGCTGCTGGTATTTCGCGAGAGCTAGCGACTGGATGACGTCAGTGGAGCGACGTCGTTTGAGTTAGTTGCAACGCTGCGTTTTGAGGTTGCGACTGGATCCAGCTGAGAGTAGCGTTATATTGTTTTGTTCTTGCGACTGAATACCCAGCTGCTGGTATAGTATGCGACGTCGTTTGAGTAAGTTGGTGGGACGCCGTTTTGAGAACCAGCCGTTAGTTGTTTTAGCGATTGTTGGAGAAATCAGCTGTTGGTTCTTGCGTCTGCTGGTTTGGGGATTTGTTGGTGTCGACTGGATTTGTCGGTGGACAATTATTGGTATTGATTTCCAGTCGTAGCAAGTGCTATTTTTAGGAAGACTTGGTCTTCGAATTGTGGTATCAATTCTATACTTAGCATATATTTCCAGCCTTTCGTTCTTTATCCTTCGAACCCTAGAACTCTGTTCAGCCGTGAGCTTTCCGGCGATTTCCCGTCGTTTTACGGTGGTTGTTTTGCTCGTGCGAGGTAGCGTTGGACTCCTCTTGAGAAGCTCTTCCAATTCATACCTGTTTTAGAAGCTGTAATTGGCTAGTCGAGGAACGCGAAGTTGCTGCCGTTTGAGTGTTGCGTCGTTTTGGTAGAACTACGTTCTGGTTTTCGGTGTGACCTTGTTCCTAGCCATAGTTTTAAGTTTCTAAGTAATTGTTGAGGTATATTGGGCAGCTGGTCGAGTGTGACTCCCAGCCGTGAGCTTGATTAGCAACCTGTTAGATTTACGTTGTGTATGCCGTGTGTTTAACAGGCTTTTACCAGAGTCCTCGGTATTTCTCGCAGGGTTAGTTGTTGCTCAGTTTAAGGTACGGATTTGAGCTTGTTTTACAGGGAAGTTATGGCTTGGATGAATTGTAGTCGCTGGTATGTGGAATTGCCGTGCCTGCTGGTTGTGTCCTGTTGAGGATTGCGTATTCTAATTGTGTATTTGCTACGTTTCATATGTTTATATGCTTGCATTCCCGCATGTTGCATACACGCATGGTATTCCTTTCCAGTTTTGGTAGTCTTGGTACCATTGTTGTATTATTGTTTTCTTACCAGGATGTGAGGGCGAGCGGCAATACCGCACTCTCATCTCCCTGCTGGGTTATGTTAGCCCCTATGCGCCGAGTGGCTAACTACCACAGTTCATAGGTTGGGCAACAGCAGGCTGAGTTGTTGGATGCATCTGGTATTCAGGTGTTGTGTCCTGGCGAGTGGCTAGCTACCACACTTGGAACACACCCAGTGGCCACCATATGTTGCAGTTTCAGTCGAGCTGTGCTTTGACTTCCTTTTGGGTTGTTGTCCAGCATCTCATGCATGGCATCTGCATTTTTATTCTTGCTGCTTATTGCTGATTTATAGTTGCTCTCCGTACTGGGGTTTGACCCCATGTCCCTCCGGGGCTTGGTTTTTTCTTTGTTGCGTTGTTTTCAGGAAACCCAGGTTCTACAGCTGGTCGTGGGTTTAACCCAGCTGGTGGTGCCCCGGGAGGTGGCTAGTGTGTCCCAGTAGCATATAGCATATATATATATATATATATGTATCAGTTAGCCAGGGGGATGCCCTGCGCTTTGTTGTTGTACCCGTAGAGGAATATGATACATGTTTGAATTATGTATGCTTTGTCATTGAATGTTTTATAATTTGGGAAACTTATTTTAAGTATCGTTGTATTTTAAATTATATGTTTAAAACCGTCGGGCCTAAAAGCGAAAATTTTACCCACTTTTTGATAGCTTCCGCATGTGTTTATCTGTTGTGAGCACGAGGCCTGACACCTATTGGTAGCTGGTCCTGTACAGTCATTGTTAGTCAAATCAATGACTTTAATGTTACCTGGGACACCAGATTTCGCAGCATCCTGAATATCGATGTTTGTAATCGATGTATCCAATGCATGCTGGTCTACAGCTTGGAATAGGTTCTGTGCCTCATCGTTACTTGATTCATCCAAATTAGTTGATTCCAGACGAGCACAAATCATTAAGCTTAGCCACTGAAGTTTATCTGAATCTGGTTTCATCGAACACCACGTGAGATGATTCTTCAACAGTTAGCGTTCTGTTGTTGAAAACTCTATATTCTCTGCTCACGACTGAGTATCCTAGGAAGATACCTGCATCAGGTTTAACATCAAACGCTTTTAAATAAGTTTTACCTTTGTAATGGATAAAAAATCTGCATCCAAACACCCTGAAATACGAAATATCAGGTTTCTTGTTATTCCATATCTCATATGGGGGAACACCATGACGCTTGTTAATCATCGATCTGTTCTGAGTATATCAAGCTGTGTTAACGACTTCAGCCCAAAATTTCTTTGAAATACCAGAATCAGCAATCATCGTTGTTGCAGCTTATTTAAAGTACGATTTCTACGCTCAGCTAACCCGTTTTGCTGAGGAGTTCTAGATGCAGACAACTCGTGCTTAATTCCAATGTCATCCAGATAAGAGGACAATGTAAAATTCAAAAACTCTGTTACTCTATCACTCTTTATCCGGTTTCACTGCAAGATTGCTCATTTTGTAAGCATTTTAAGAGATTGATCAGCTTGTCGGCAGTTTGATCCTTAGATTTTAAAAACAACACCCATGTAAATTTTGAAAAATCGTCAACCATGATAAGGGAGTACTTCATTCCCCCTAAGTTGGTCATGGGTATAGGACCAAATAGATTCATGTGTAAAAGCTCCAGCTTACGTGAGGTTTGTTACTGCCTCTGTTTTTAAAAGTAGATTTTATTTGTTTTCTCAACTGACAGGCAGAGCAAACCTTGTCTTTTGAAAATTTCATCTTAGGCAAGCCATCAACTAACTCATGCTTACTCAAATTAGCAATAGTTTTGAAATTTAGATGGTTCATCCGCTGATTCATAGCCAGCTCTTGGAAAATTCAGCTACTAGGAAAGTTTGTTCAGTATGCGGCTGATCTTACCATTCTATTTTGTAGGTATTACCTGATCGATAACCTACCAGATCAGACCTTCTGGATTTTTGAACAATGCACGTGTTCTTTTGAAATTTAACAGAATAATTACTGTCGCACAATTTACTGATACTTATAAAATTGTAACACAAGTTCTCAACTAGAAGAATGGTTTTGATAGTGAAATTACCGTGGGTAAGCTTACCCTTACCCACAGTGTTATCGTTAGAATTGTCACCGAAGGTGATCTTGGGTGGTCCGTTGCATGTTTTGATATCTGTTAACAGCTTGGAACACTAGTCATGTGCCTCGCACGTCCACTATCCAGATACCACGTTAATTGCTCCAGTCTGGAAACCTGCTGTTCCTGCAATCACAAATAAAACAGATTTGGTACCCTTTGATTTATTTGGATCTAGGTTTGATTAGACCTTTCGGAACCCACACTTGGATATCTTAACACATTTACCAGTGTGTTCATCAACGTATGTGTGTGATTGTTGTGTTTTTTTTTTATCTGGAATGAGTTGGATAAGCAGTAGATTTTTCTTGTGATATGGTCTTATTATATCTAGGCCTGTACTGCATGTCCTTCGTAGAAGCTTGAGAAAATTGGCCTTGATTTCGACCACCGGATTTGGGTTTACCCCTCATCTATTCAACACTCTTCTTTAGCCAGCTTTCTCGAGGCTTCTCATGAGCAGTATAATGTAGCCCGCAAAATCTTCCTTGCCAGATCGGAGTCTTAGCTGCTATCTTTACTTCATGAGATTGCACCTCTACGGGCTGTCCCACGCTAGATCTTACAAAGTTCATTGTTTGAAACTTTGTCCTACTCAGCTTTGGGGTACAACTTGTCTCTGCTATATTGCAGTTATCGTTACCATATCCCAATCCGTATCTATCACCGGATGGCTTCATAGCTCCATGCAATTTATCTAAGGATGTAGAAGACTTGGTTCAGGAGCTTATAATTTCAGCCAAATGCTGATTCTCATTGAACATCTCCCCAGAACTGCTTCTCAATTCGTCATTCTCAGTAGACAGCTTACTTAGAGCAGCTTGCATTTTGCATGAGCTAACCAGCTCAGATTTTGTAGCACAACTCTCTTTTTCAGCTTTTACTTTCTCGTATGATTGAGACAGTTTTTTGTACTCTTGGACCATGTCATTTAGTGCTCTGACTAGGTCCTCCCGTGTAAACTCAAGGTTTGAGAAATCAAATACCTCATCAGTGTCATCGGCCATGAGACACTGTACCTCATCCTCGCTTTCACTGGATGCGGATGTGAGACCTGAAATGTTGATTAAGGATTAATTATCAAATTTTGATGATTTTTGGGGATTCAGATCTCTGTTTGTATGTTTGAATTGTGTTTTCGGGTCGATTTCCATCCTTAGAGTAATTCTGGAGATTTTCGAAATTTTGGGTTTAGAAGTATCTGCTGGTGAAAGCTCTGATGACGTCATGCTTTGTGTTGGCATCGTAGTCGCTGACGTAAGCTTTGCTGCTGGTAGCTTAGCGCGCTGTGTTCTTTATTTTGGTAGCTGGCGACAGCAGCGCTTACGTGGATTTCAGCAGGAGAGCGCTATAGAATTTCGAACGGTGTCGTTTTGAGGAACCAGTCGATAGTTTATATTACCTACTGATAACAGATATGTCGACGTAAGCATTACTGTTGAGCGTGGTTTGGATGACGTAGACTTTACTGTCGTCAGTCGATGGATGTATCGCGTTAATTGTATGCCTGCTGGTTGTCAACGCGGGTCAACCTTCCTGTAGCGCGAGGAGGATACGGCGTCGTTTAGTTAGCGCTAGGAATTTCAGCAGATGGTTGGTTTTGTGTAAAGTGCTTCTGCTGGTTTTGCTGACGTCTGCGGAGCGACGTCGTTTGATTAAGTGGCAACGCCGCGTTTTGATGTTGCTGCTGGTATCAGCAGGAGGAAGTGCTTTACGTTGTTTTGTGTATTGCTGCTGGATGACCAGCAGTTGGTATTGAGAATCGCGTATCCTAAGCGACGTCGTTTGGTTTAGTTGCTGCGACGCCGTTTTGGCTTAGCGTTAGAAGCTCTTTTGTTGTTGTTGCTGCTGGCAGTCGAGGGTCGTTAATGGTGGAGTATGCGTCGACTATTTTTGTTGTTGTTGCTGCTGGCAGTCGAGGGTCGTTAATGGTGGAGTATGCGTCGACTATTGCTCCTGCTGGTTTTGTAGGTGGAAATGCGTTCCTGCTGGTAGCAGCAGTTGAGAGTTTTATTTATAGCGAGACTTGGTCTTCGTTGTGGATTATCAGTTCCCATACTTAGAGAAATATTTCCCGATTTTCGTTCTCTGTTCTTTAACCCTTGGTCACTATTCACCGTGAGCTTCTCCGGTAGATTCCCGTCGATTCCGACCGTTGTTTTGGACAGTTGAGGTAGCGTTGGACTCCTCTCGAAGATCTCTTTCACCCTATACCTTTTGTAGAGGCTGTTGTTAGCTGGAACAAAAGCACGAAGTTGCTGTTAGTGTGCGTACGTTTCGAAGTTGCAGGTAGCTTTTGAATTAGCTTCGAGATCTTGTTCCTAGCCTTTATATTAGCTTCCTGTTAAGTTGTAGGGGTTAGATTGAGAGCTGGCTTTAGTATTTAAACTCCAGCCGTGAGCTTTATTAGCAACCCGTTGGATTTATGTTATGTATGTCGTGTGTTTAGCAGGCTTTTACCAGAGTCTTCGGGATTTCTCGCAGTGTTATTGTTGCTCAGTACAAGGTATGGATTTGAGCTTTTATTACAGCGAGATTATGGCTTGGATGAATGGTAGTCGCTGGTATGTGGATTCGTCGTGCCTGTTGGTTGTGTTCTGTTGAGAATTGTGTATGCTATTTGTGTATTTGCTGCGTTGCAAATGTTTATATGCTTGCATTCTCGCCTGTTGCATACACACATGGTAATCCTATCCAGTTTTGGTAGTCTTTATACCATTGTTGCATTGTTATTGTTTTCTTACCAGGATGTGAGGGCGAGCGGCAATACCGCACTCTTATCTCCCTGCTGGGATCGTAGCCACCATGCACCGAGTGGTTAATTACCACAGTTCATGGGTGAGGCAACAGCAGGTCGAGTTGTTTGATGCATCCGGTAAGTGGGTGTAGTTTCATGGCGAGTGGCTTACTACCACACTGTGAACTCACCCCGTGGCCACTATTCGTTGTCGATGTTTCTTGGAGCTATGTTTGAGTTCCTTAGCTCCCTAGTGGGTCGAGCTTTCCTTTGTTCCTTGGCGTCTCATATATAGCATCTGCATTTTATTCCTTGCTGATATTTCTGTTGTATTATTGCTCTCCGTACTGGGGTTTGACCCCATGTCCCTCCGGGGCTTGGTTTGTTTCTTTGTTGCGTTGTTTTCAGGAAACCCAGGTTCTACAGCTGGTCGTGGGTTCAACCCAGCTGGAGGTGCCCCAGGAGGTGGCTAGTGTGTCCCAGTAGCGTATAGCATATATATATTTATGTGTATCAGTTAGCCAGGGGATGCCCTGTGCTTTGTTGTTGTACCCGTAGGGGGAGTTATGATACATGTTGGACTTATGTATGCTTTGTTGTTGAATGTTTATGATTTGGGAAACTTATTTTAAGTATTGTTGTATTTTAAATTATACGTTTAAAACCGTCGGGCCTAAAAGCGAAAATTTTACCCACTTTTTGGATAGCTTCCGCATGTGTTTATCTGTTGTGAGCACGAGGCCTGACATTTTTGGTATCAGAGCTTAAGCTGGGATAAGCTCAATTCCTTTGAATCACACTTGAGTCTAGGCACAGTGTTGCGTATTGCATGTGCTTGACTTATATGACTACGTGCTGCATATGTTGTGTTATATGCTTTCCTTGCTGTATCTGTTCTGTTTTCCTTATCCTGTTGAGTGTTTTAGATGCCGCCTAGACGTCGTGGTCTATGTTGTGTTATATGCTTTCCTTGCTGTATCTGTTCTATTTTCCTTATCCTGTTGAGTGTTTTAGATGCCGCCTAGACGTCGTGGTCGTAGTAGGGGTCTCTTCCAGGAATCAGGAGGACAGAATGAGGATCAGTCTAGTGCGCCTAGTCATACCCTTGAGAGTAGTGGAGAGGAGGAGGCTGCAGCTCCGCCAGCTCCGGTAGAGAGGATGGATGTGGTCATAGCTCGGTTTCAGAGGATGAGTCCTCCTATCTTCAATGGTGATGACTCGAGTGAGGACGCGGATTCTTGGCTCCATAGCGTCATACATCTGTTTGATCGAGCCCAGTATGACGACGATCTTCCGTTGAGGTTGGTGACCCTACTGTTGAGGAATTCTGCCGAGCGTTGGTGTAGAGGTACGTCTAGTACCTTACTGGAGACCGGTGTAGGCATTACTTGGGACACTTTCTACCAGGTCTTCAGGCAGGAGTATGTCCCCGACTCCTATGTAGCTGCCCGTGAGCGGGAGTTCGAGTTCTTGGAGCAAGGTTCTTTGTCTGTGCGCGAGTACGCTCGCAAGTTTTCTGCTTTGTTGGCGTATGTTCCACATGTTGCTGGCCGGAAGAGGGCCAAGAGTACTAGGTTTGTAGAGGGTTTGAATGGGGATCTGTACCAAAGCGTTTTTACAAGCAAGCCCAAGTCTTATGCTGAGGCCGTGGATACCGCTATCCACATCGAGGAGGGCATGAAGAGCCGTAGTGCGCGCAGGGCGCAGGTGGCGCAAGCGATGCAGAGTGGTAGGCCCGTTGGTCAGGGAGCTCAGTCGTCCCAGAGTTCTCAGTCCGCGCATTTTCCTCAGCAGCAGCAGTAGGTAGCTCAGCAGCCTGGCCGTCAGAGGTTTCGACCCCGCGGTCAGCAATTCAAGAAGAAGTCCGGTTCAGGGTCTTCTGGCTCTGGTAGTTTGAGTAGCAGCGGCTCTCGGGCGGAGTTTTGTGGTTTTTGCGGTGGGAAGCATTCTTCCACGCAGTGTGTTGGTGTGCAGGGTTCCTGCAACCTTTGTGGTAAGTATGGGCACTTTGCGAGAGTGTGCCCGAAAGCTGGAGCACAGCAGACCGCGGCCCAGCCTCAGGGTCGTGGGGGTCAGTCTAGGGGCCGTTCGCAGCAGTTTCAGCAACCCCGTTTTGGTGAGGCTCCGTTTAGGCCGTTTCAGCAGCCTGGACCTTCACGTTTTGGGCAGTCGTCTCAGCCTTTCTTTCCAGGACCTCAGCAGGCTCAGGTTAACGCCTTCACGAGAGAGCAGGCCGAGGAGACACCGAGCCGGGTGATTGGAGGTACATGTCTTGTCTTTGACTTTCCTGCTCGTGTGTTGTTTGACACTGGTGCTTCGCATTCGTTTATTTCCGATTCTTTTATTGTTGAGCATGGTTTGTGTACTGTCCCTTTGCGTGATGTTGTTTCTGTTTCTACCCCCGGTGGTGTAAGCCTGTGTTCGCAAGAGATTTTGTTGGATGGTGTGCTGCGGTTTGGTGAGCATGCCTTGTTAGCGAATTTGATCCGTTTGATGCTATGGGATTTCGATTGTATAGTTGGGATGGATGTGCTATCCAACTACAGGGCCTCTGTGGATTGCTTCCATGGGATTGTGCGCTTTAGGCCTTTGTCTGGCGAGAAGTGGGACTTCTACGGCCAGGACTCGAGATCGAAGATTCCGTTGGTCTCCACGATGGAGATGTTTAGCTTGTTGTCTTTGGGGAATGCTGGCTTTATGATTTACGCTTTGGATGCGTCTTCTTCTTCTAGTGTTCAGCTCAGTGATGTTCCCGTGGTGCGACAATTCCCCGACGTATTTCCGGAGGAGATTCCTGGTTTTCCTCCGAGGTGGGAGATTGACTTCAGCATAGAGTTAGTGCCAGGCACAGCTCCGATTTCTCGTGCCCCGTATCGTCTAGCGCCTGCGGAGTTGAGAGAACTCAAGGTTCAGTTAGATGACTTGCTGGAGAAGGGTTTCATTCGCCCCAGTATGTCGCCGTGGGGAGCACCCATTTTGTTTGTAAAGAAGAAGGATGGCTCAATGCGGATGTGCATTGATTTTCGTCAGTTGAATAAAGCCACCGTGAAGAATAAATACCCGTTACCGAGGATTGATGATCTGTTTGATTAGTTGCAAGGTTCTGCGGTGTATTCTAAGATTGATCTTCGTTCCGGGTACCATCAGCTCAGATTAAGGGACCAAGATGTCGCGAAGACTGCGTTTCGTACGAGGTACGGACATTTTGAGTTTTTGGTGATGCTGTTTGGGTTGACAAACGCGCCTGTAGTCTTCATGGATCTGATGAACCGTGTGTTCCGAGAGTTCATAGATCAGTTTGTGATTTTTTTTATTGACGACATCTTAGTTTACTCGAAGACTCCGAGGGAGCACAAGGAACACTTGGAGATGGTTCTTCTGAGATTGAGAGAGCAGCAGTTGTATGCGAAGTTTTCCAAGTGCGAGTTTTGGTTGCAACGTGTTGTATTTCTGGGCCATGTCATTTCAGCAGATGGCGTTTCTGTGGATCCCAGTAAAGTGGATGCTGTGTTGAACTGGGAGCGACCGAGAAATGTGTCTGAGATTCGCAGTTTCTTAGGTCTGGCTGGCTATTATCGACGTTTCATTGAGGGGTTTTCTTCTATAGCTAAGCCGATGACCCAATTGACCCAGAAGGATAAGCGGTTTTTTTGGACTGAGCAGTGTGAGAATTCTTTTCAACTGCTCAAGGAGAAGTTAACTACTGCACCTGTGTTGGCTTTGCCGTCCGGATCAGGTGGTTATGTTGTTTGTTATGACGCTTCGCTTAATGGATTGGGTTGTGTGTTGATGCAGAATGGTCGATTCATTGCTTATGCCTCGCGGCAGTTGAAACCGCACGAGACTCGTTACCCAGTTCATGATTTGGAGTTAGCAGCGGTGGTCTTTGCGTTAAAGATTTGGCGTCACTACCTGTATGGCGAGCAATTTGTGGTGTACTCCGACCACAAGAGTTTGCAGTACCTGTTTTCGCAGCCTGACTTGAACATGAGACAGCGTAGGTGGATAGAGCTGCGTAAGGATTTTAATTGTGAGATCAAATACCAGCCTGGGAAGTCGAACGTAGTGGCTGATGCGTTGAGCAGGAAGGCTAGTGAGATGCTTGCGTCGTTGTACATCTCTAAGGATAAAGAGCATCTTAACACTGTGGGTTGGAGATTCTACCCGGCTGAGGATTGCGTGATGGTTTCATCTTTCCAAGTGGAACCACAGATTGTTTCTAACATTCGAGCAGCTCAGAGGACCGATCCGTCAATACACGAATTGAAGATGAAAGTCAGGGCTGGCGAGCTTGAGGACCATTCTGTCTCGTCCGATGGTTGTTTGCGTTTCCGGGGCAGGTTGGTTGTGCCCAATTTGATTGATTTGAAGGAGGAGATCCTTCGAGAAGCGCACTGTAGCAGACATAGTGTTCATCCTGGTGCACGGAAGATGTACCATGCTTTGAAGCCGCACTTTTGGTGGGCTGGCCTGAAGAGCGATGTTGATGGTTTTGTCGCTCGTTGTTTGAACTGCCAGATGGTTAAGGCCGAAAGGATGAGACCTGGTGGTCTATTGCAGAGTTTAGAGGTGCCCCAATGGAACTGGGAGCACATTACGATGGATTTCGTAACGCATTTGCCTCGTTCCAGCCGAGGATGCGATGCTGTTTGGGTTTGTGCAGCAGATGAAAGATCACGTGGATCTTATCAGACAGCGGATGAAGGCTGCTCAGGATCGCCAAGCCAGTTATGCGAATAATAGGCGTCGACCTCTTGAGTTTCAGGTTGGTGATCGTGTATTTCTCAAGGTTTCTCCGTTTCGTAGTGTGATGCGCTTTGGACGCAAGGGAAAGTTAGCCCCTCGTTACGTTGGTCCGTATGATATTGTCGAGAGGATTGGCCCTTTGGCGTATCGTCTGTTGTTGCCGTCCGAGTTATCTTCTCTGCATGACGTCTTTCACGTTTCCATGTTGAGGAAGTATGAGCCAGATCCGTCTCATGTGCTTGGAACTGACGAGGTTGAACTAGATCAGTCGTTGAGTTATCAGGAATATCCTTTGCAGATCCTTGGCAGAAAAGAGAAACAGTTGAGGAATAAAACCATTCCGTTGGTGATGGTGCAGTGGAGCAAGCATGGAAGGGAAGGAGCTACTTGGGAGCTGGAAGAAAAGATGCAGCGAGAGTGGCCGCATCTGTTTGAGTAGCTGTTGAGCTATAATTTCCAGTAACTTGTAGTTTTACTGTTTTTCTTCCTTAGTTGTCGTAATGTGTTTGCTCAGTTATCTTGAACTCTTGGCCTTGTGTTGGGCGAGTTCTGTTTGTAGTTTACTGTTGTGTTGTTTTCCAGAGTTATTGCTGTGATTTCGAGGACGAAATCCTTTTTAGTGGGGGAGAAATGTGAGACCTGAAATGTTGATTAAGGATTAATTATCGAATTTTGATGATTTTGATGATTTTTGGGGATTCAGATCTCTGTTTGTATGTTTGAATTGTGTTTTCGGGTCGATTTCCATCCTTAGAGTAATTCTGGAGATTTT
>KQ994510.1:138342-153786 GCA_001598015.1 Dorcoceras hygrometricum
GGACGAAATCCTTTTTAGTGGGGGAGAATGTGAGACCTGAAATGTTGATTAAGGATTAATTATCGAATTTTGATGATTTTTGGGGATTCAGATCTCTGTTTGTATGTTTGAATTGTGTTTTTGGGTCGATTTCCATCCTTAGAGTAATTCTGGAGATTTTCGGTTATTGCTGTGATTTCGAGGACGAAATCCTTTTTAGTGGGGGAGAATGTGAGACCTGAAATGTTGATTAAGGATTAATTATCGAATTTTGATGATTTTTGGGGATTCAGATCTCTGTTTGTATGTTTGAATTGTGTTTTTGGGTCGATTTCCATCCTTAGAGTAATTCTGGAGATTTTCGAAATTTTGGGTTTAGAAGTATCTGCTGGTGAAAGCTCTGATGACGTCATGCTTTGTGTTGGCATCGTAGTCGCTGACGTAAGCTTTGCTGCTGGTAGCTTAGCGCGCTGTGTTCTTTATTTTGGTAGCTGGCGACAGCAGCGTTTACGTGGATTTCAGCAGGAGAGCGCTATAGAATTTCGAACGGTGTCGTTTTGAGGAACCAGTCGATAGTTTATATTACCTGCTGATAACAGATATGTCGACGTAAGCATTACTGTTGAGCGTGGTGTGGATGACGTAGACTTTACTGTCGTCAGTCGATGGATGTATCGCGTTAATTGTATGCCTGCTGGTTGTCAACGCGGGTCAACCTTCCTGTAGCGCGAGGAGGATACGGCGTCGTTTAGTTAGCGCTAGGAATTTCAGCAGATGGTTGGTTTTGTGTAAAGTGCTTCTGCTGGTTTTGCTGACGTCTACGGAGCGACGTCGTTTGATTAAGTGGCAACGCCGCGTTTTGATGTTGCTGCTGGTATCAGCAGGAGGAAGTGCTTTACGTTGTTTTGTGTATTGCTGCTGGATGACCAGCAGTTGGTATTGAGAATCGCGTATCCTAAGCGACGTCGTTTGGTTTAGTTGCTGCGACGCCGTTTTGGCTTAGCGTTAGAAGCTCTTTTGTTGTTGCTGCTGCTGGCAGTCGAGGGTCGTTAATGGTGGAGTATGCGTCGACTATTGCTCCTGCTGGTTTTGTCGGTGGAAATGCATTCCTGCTGGTAGCAGCAGTTGAGAGTTTTATTTATAGCGAGACTTGGTCTTCGTTGTGGATTATCAGTTCCCATACTTAGAGAAATATTTCCCGATTTTCGTTCTCTGTTCTTCAACCCTTGGTCACTATTCACCGTGAGCTTCTCCGGTAGATTCCCGTCGATTCCGGCCGTTGTTTTGGACAGTTGAGGTAGCGTTGGACTCCTCTCGAAGAGCTCTTTCACCCTATACCTTTTGTAGAGGCTGTTGTTAGCTGGAACAAAAGCACGAAGTTGCTGTTAGTGTGCGTACGTTTCGAAGTTGCAGGTAGCTTTTGAATTAGCTTCGAGATCTTGTTCCTAGCCTTTATATTAGCTTCCTGTTAAGTTGTAGGGGTTAGATTGAGAGCTGGCTTTAGTATTTAAACTCCAGCCGTGAGCTTTATTAGCAACCCGTTTGGATTTATGTTCTGTATGTCGTGTGTTTAGCAGGCTTTTACCAGAGTCTTCGGGATTTCTCGCAGTGTTATTGTTGCTCAGTACAAGGTACGGATTTGAGCTTTTATTACAGCGAGATTATGGCTTGGATGAATGGTAGTCGCTGGTATGTGGATTCGTCGTGCCTGTTGGTTGTGTTCTGTTGAGAATTGTGTATGCTATTTGTGTATTTGCTGCGTTGCATATGTTTATATGCTTGCATTCTCGCCTGTTGCATACACACATGGTAATCCTATCCAGTTTTGGTAGTCTTTGTACCATTGTTGCATCGTTATTGTTTTCTTACTAGGATGTGAGGGCGAGCGGCAATACCGCACTCTTATCTCCCTGCTGGGATCGTAGCCACCATGCGCCGAGTGGTTAATTACCATAGTTCATGGGCGAGGCAACAGCAGGTCGAGTTGTTTGATGCATCCGGTAAGTGGGTGTAGTTTCATGGCGAGTGGCTTACTACCACACTGTGAACTCACCCCGTGGCCACTATTCGTTGTCGATGTTTCTTGGAGCTATGTTTGAGTTCCTTAGCTCCCTAGTGGGTCGAGCTTTCCTTTGTTCCTTGGCGTCTCATATATAGAATCTGAATTTTATTCCTTGCTGATATTTCTGTTGTATTATTGCTCTCCGTACTGGGGTTTGACCCCATGTCCCTCCGGGGCTTGGTTTGTTTCTTTGTTGCGTTTTTTTCAGGAAACCCAGGTTCTACAGCTGGTCGTGGGTTCAACCCAGCTGGAGGTGCCCCAGGAGGTTGCTAGTGTGTCCCAGTAGCGTATAGCATATATATATTTATGTGTATCAGTTAGCCAGGGGATGCCCTGTGCTTTGTTGTTGTACCCGTAGGGGGAGTTATGATACATGTTGGACTTATGTATGCTTTGTTGTTGAATGTTTATGATTTGGGAAACTTATTTTAAGTATTGTTGTATTTTAAATTATACGTTTAAAACCGTCGGGCCTAAAAGCGAAAATTTTACCCACTTTTTGGATAGCTTCCGCATGTGTTTATCTGTTGTGAGCACGAGGCCTGACAGAGGATGTTCCTGAGCTGGATTCCTTGGAATTTGTATCAGCCCACACACTCTTTTTTTCTTCTGCAACCATAGCTTTCTCCGTTCTCTTCTTACGGTAAAATTTCTTCTCTTTTTTCTCCTTGCTGGCACTGTGATCTGGTTTCTTCTTTGCATCCATGTGAGGATTGAGATTCAAAAATTTTGATTAATCGAGAGTTAATGATTTTCGAATTTCAGATTTTGGTTTAGAGTTGTTCAGCTTTGAGTCGCTAGGCGCTATCAGGAGAAATCTATGTTGAATTTGGAGTTGATTCGTTGAGTCTTTCGATAAGAGATGTGACTCCAGTAGTATTCAGACTTGAGGATCATCGCTGGAAGAAGATGGGCCAACAGCGTCTTTGCGCGGGAATTTGTGAGCATTCAGATGTGAGTACTCAGCAATGGCGTGATTCAGATGTCAACGCTAGTCAACGGTGTTGTGTAGCTAGCGAGCGCTGATATGAGAGTAGCAAGAGACATATGTTTGCGTTAGCGCGCGGATGCGAGAAGCTTCCACGTGTTGGTCAACACATCGGAGTTGACTGCTGTTGTTAGCGCGGTTCAGATGTTGCTAGCGAGAGAGAGATCTGTTCAGATGTTGCTAGCGAGAGAGAGATCTGTTCAGATGTTTCTAGCGAGAGAGAGATCTGTTCCAACTGTTGAAGCTCTGCTATGTCGTTTTGATTAGTTAGCGCGACGTCGTTTGCTGTTGTGCGTTAGTGGAGAGTAGCGAAGTCTGATTCGTGATAGCTGAGCCAGCTGTGAGTAAGCGCTGGATTTAGATGTGAGGATTCCTGTTATAGTGCAAGATGGGATCTGAGTTGTTAAGATCAGAAGCTGGATTCGAGGATTTAAATACAAGTGCTGATTGACACTTAGCGTATTTTGAACCCGATATCTCCTTCCCCGATACCCTCAAAACCCTTACTGTTCACCAAGCACTATTTATCCGATTTTCCGTCGATTTCCACTGTTGTTTGGAGCAAGATCGGTGGCGCTGAACTCGTCTTGCTTAGCTCTTTCGATTTTTACCAGTTAGATTACCTGATTCGACGCGTAGGAGGAGCACGAAGGAATCTCAGTGTTCGTGAATTTTGCGCCAGTTGACTCAAGAATTCCTTAGTTCGTTTGAGCTTCTGGATTTGAGTTCCCAGGAAGTTCTTGCTGTGTTTGCTGAGACCAGCGAAGGAGCAGATTGGAGAAGGTTGAGTTTTTCGTGCCCTGGTGAGATCCGTTGAGGTATAAACTGAGAGCAGAGGTACAAATTGAGCTTCTGATTACAGTTTTGACATAAGCGTGTAGTGTTTTGAAGCATGAATGATGCTCTGTGGAATCTGTTGTATGATTATTGTGCTTTACATGAACATTTGTGGCTCATATCTGGATTTATATGTTCTGTTTACGTAATTTGTGCATGTTGAAATCAGATTTGAATTTCATGGCATACATGCATACATATTGAGCCTGATGATTGATTGAGAACCCGAGAAAGAGCCACGTTGTGATCGGCAGACAGATGTGTCGTGCCTGAAAGGTCCAACGCTATCATCGGAGTGACCGACTGATAGGTCGTGTCTGAATACCACCGAGCTGTGATGGGTAATTGAGTGGCCAGTTCTGAATATCATGGACCGATGTTTTCCCCCGGCTGATTGGCTGTGCGTGATATAGAGGCTCGCCTTTGATTTGCCAGCTGACTAGTTGGCCTAGATTGACCGATTCTTTGACAGCCCTCATGCATTCATGTTTTGATATACTGCATGTTTATGAGTTGCTGTTGTCTTAGTGCTCTTCGTACTGAGGTTTGACCTCGTATTTTTTTTCCTGCTTTTGTGTTCTTGGGTCTGTGTTACCCATTGCAGGATCCACAGGTAATCTGGATGGGTAAAGTGGAGCTGCAGCTAGTAGATCCCATTTGGTTGAGTCCCAGTGTATTTATATTATGTATTGAGCCACGGGATGTCCTGTGCCTTTATGTATTTTGGGATCTGTAGTTTGAGATCTATTTGATTACATGTCTGTGTTTGGATTTTGAGTAAAATCCTACTTTGAGTATGTTGTATTTTTAAATATGATTTTAGAAGTTCAGGCCCATGTATTTCAAAAAATTTTAAGCCCTATTTTATGCTTCCATTATTATATGCTTAATTGTGCTGTTAATCCTTGTTAATTAGCACGTGACCTGACATTTTTGGTATCAGAGCTTAAACTAGGATAAGCTCATTTTCCTTTTATCACACTCGAGTCTAGGCACATAGTTTTGATTTGATTTCTTGCTTGACTCTGTGACTTGCTTGAATTGATATCTGTCTCTGTGATTATCTGCTGTTAGTCTTACCTTGGGATTTGATTAGATGCCACCGAGGAGAGGTATAGGTAGGACTTCTAGACGTTCCGCTGAGGAGTCTAGGGCCTCGGAGAGCAACGAGGATGTTCAGCAGAATGTACCTTTGCACCGTAGAGAGAGACAGGCAGAGGTAGAGGATGTGACGAGACAGATAGGTGAGATGGAGCTAGTAGAGCAACGAGGATGTTCAGCAGAACTGTACCTTTGCACCGTAGAGAGAGACAGGCAGAGGTAGAGGATGTGACGAGACAGATAGGTGAGATGGAGCTAGTGTTGGATAGGTTCCAGAGAACAAATCCCCCTACGTTCACTGGCGCCGAGGGTAGTCTTTCGGCTGAAGGCTGGTTGGAGCACATGGAGGACTTGTTTGACACTTTGGAGTACATCGCAGAACGGAGATTGAAGTTGGCCGTTTTGCAGTTGAGGGAGCATGCTCAACGTTGGTGGAAGGGTACTTCTTGAGTGATGAGAGAGACCGGAGTCTTGGTTTCTTGGGAGAGCTTCTGTGCCGCGTTTCGATAGGAGTATACCCCGGATTCGTACTTCAATAACCGTGAGAGGGAGTTCGACAACCTGAAGCAAGGGAATTTGAAGGTTGCTGAGTATGCCAGACAGTTTTCTTCCCTTCTGGCGTATGTTCCACATGTTGCTAGCCAGGAGCGAACGAAGAGGAACAAGTTTATTAAGGGATTGAGGCCAGAGTTGTTTTAGTTGGTGTTGGCTGGAGCCCCATCGACGTATACTGAGGCTGTGAATCGAGCAGTAGATATTGAGGAGAGTTTGTTGGATGCGCCGACGCAGGTTCCGATGATAGTTGGACGAGGCTACCTCCTTTCACCTGAAGGTACGCATTCTTCCCAGTCTCCTCAGACTTCGCAGCAATCGAAACCGTCAGAGGTTCAGGCCTCGTGGGAAGCAGTTTAAGAAGAAGTCAAATTCGAGTTCCTCTGGATCTTGCTCTGGTGGCAGTGGTTCAGGAGCAGTGTCTTGTGGACAGTGTGGTGGTAAGAACATGACTTCGCAGTGCCGTGGAGTTCATGGGACTTGCCATAACTATGGGCAGCCTGGAAACTTTCTGAGAGTGTGTCCTTTGTTGAGGGGACAGTCTTCGTTTCCTTCGCAGCAAGGTTCGGCTGGTGGTTCTTCACAGAGGCCGCAACCTCCTGCCTCGACCCAATGATCTGGATTCCAACCCCGTGAGCCGTCTAGGTTTAGAGGACCTTCGAGACCATAGTTTCCGGGACCACAGCAGGCTAAGGTGAATGCTTTGTCAAGGGAGCAGGCTGATGAGATACCTAGTAATGTGATCGCAGGTACATGCTCTATCTTTGGTTTTCCTGCGAGAGTTTTATTTGATACAAGAGCATCACACGCCTTTGTTTCTGCATGGTTGTGCATGAGTGTGGGTTGAGAGTTACCCCACTGTGTGATGTGGTATCTGTGTTGACTCCTGCTGGTGTGTGGTTGTTGTCTTGTGATATTGTGGTGGATTGTGTGATTAGGTTTGATCAGAATGTGATAGTGGAGAATTTGATATCGCTGGAGATGAGGGATTTTGATTGTATCTTGGGAATGGATGTGTTGTCCAGCTATAAGGCTACTGTTGATTGTTTCCATGGTGTGGAGAGATTTTGCCCCGAGTCGGGAGAGAAGTGGGATTTTTACGGTGCTGATTCACGCTCGAAGATTCCACTAGTGTCTGCCATGGAGATGTTTAGTCTGTTATCGCTGGGTAACGCTGGATCATGATTTATGCGCTCGATGTTTCCCAAGAGTCGCATTTGGAGTTGAGTGATATCCCGATTGTCAGAGAGTTTCCGGACGTGTTTCCAGACGAGATTCCTGGGTTCCCTCCGAGAAGAGAGATTAATTTCAGTATAGAGTTGGTGCCAGGGACAGCCCCGATTTCTAGAGCTCCATATCGATTGGCGCCAGCTGAGTTGAAAGAACTCAAGGATCAGTTGAGAGATATTTTGAAGAAATGCTTCATCAGACCGAGTATGTCGCCTTGGGGAGTTCCGATTTTCTTTGTGAAGAAGAAAGATGGATCTATGAGAATGTGTGTAGATTTTCGGCAATTGAATAAAACAACGATCAAGAATAAATATCCGTTGCCGAGGATTGATGACTTGTTTGATCAGTTGCAAGGATCAGCCGTATACTCGAATATTGACTTGCGCTCTGGCTATCACCAGTTGTGAATTAGAGACGCTGATGTAGCAAAGACAGCTTTTCAGACGAGATATGGGCATTATGAGTTCCTTGTGATGCCATTTGGGTTTACGAATGCCCCAGCTGTTTTCATGGATTTGATGAATCGTGTCTTTAGCGAGTATATCGATCGATTCGTGATAGTCTTCATAGATGAAATATTGGTGTATTCGAGGAGTTTCAGAGAGCATAAGGAGCACCTGAGATTGGTATTGCAGAATTTGAGAGATTCGCAGTTATATGCCAAGTTTAGCAAGTGCAAATTTTGGCTGGATAGAGTAATCTTTTTGGGTCATGTGATTTCTGCGCAAGGTAATTCTGTGGATCCAAGTAAGGTCGAAGCAGTTCTTAACTGGGAGCGACCCTAGGAATTTATCTAAGATTCGTAGTTTCCTAGGACTGGCTGGCTATTATAGGCATTTTATCGAGAATTTCTCTTCGATAGCAAGGCCGATGATCCAGTTGACTCAGAAGGATAGGAAGTTTGTTTGGACTGATGAGTGCGAATCGAGTTTCCAGACACTTATGGAGAAGTTGACTACTGCTCCTGTATTGGCTTTACCATCTGGATCTGGAGGTTTTGTTGCTTGCTCCGATGCATCTCTGAGTGGTTTGGGATGTGTCTTCATGCATAACGGGTACGTGATTGCGTATGCGTCTCGAAAGTTGAAGCCCCATGAGACGAGGTACCCTGTTCATGATTTGGAATTGGCAGCGATTGTCTTCGCCTTGAAGATCTGGCGTCATTACTTGTATGGTGAGGAATTTGTGGTGTACACCGACCACAAGAGTTTGAAGTATATCTTCACTCAGTCAGATCTGAATATGAGACAACGTCGTTGGATGGAGTTACTCAAGGATTTTGATTGCGAGATTTAGTATCAGCCTGGGCGGATGAACTTGGTAGCAGATGCTTTGAGTAGAAAAGCCCAGCCTGTGATGCTAACATCTTTGAGTATCTCGAGAGTTCACGAGCAGTTGGGTACTTCTGGTTGGTGATTTCAGCCGAGTGATCAGTACTTCATAGTTCTTCTATTCAGGTTGAACCACAGATTGTGAGTGACATCAGAGAAGCACAGAGGACTGATCCTTATATCCATTAATTGAAGATTAAGGCTCCGAATGGTCAGTCTGATGATTTTTCTGTCGTTTTTTATGGGTGTTTGAGATTTCGAGGAAGATTAGTGGTTCCGAACCTGATTGATTTGAAAGATACTATTCTGAATGAAGTGCATTGTAGTCGGTACAGTGTGCATCCGGGCGAGAGGAAGATGTATCATGCTTTGAAGTCTCACTATTGGTGGGAAGGCATGAAGAGCGACATTTCTGGTTTTGTTGCTCGATGTTTGAATTCCCAGCAGGTCAAGGCCGAAATAAGGAGACCTGGTGGATTGTTGCAAAGTTTATAAGTGCCTCAGTGGAATTGGGAGCACATCACCATGGAATTTGTGACTCATTTACCTCGATCGAGTAGGGGATGCGATGCGATTTGGGTGGTGATTGATAGACTTTCAAAGTCAGCCCATTTCATTCCCTATGATGTGAGGTGTTCGATGAAGAAATGGCGAGATTGTACATCGACCATGTGGTTAGATTGCATGGAATGCCTGTTTCGATAGTGTCAGACAGAGATCCAAGATTCACATCTAGATTTTGGAAGAGTTTGCAAGCAGCTATGGGTTCGAGATTGGCGATGAGCACTGCTTATCATCCTCAGACAGATGGCCAATCTGAGAGGACCATACAGACTTTAGAAGATATGCTGTGAGCAATTGTGATGGATTTCGATGGTGGCTGGCAGGATTCTTTATCCTTGGTTTAGTTCTCTTATAACGACAGCTACCAAGTGACTATCGGGATGGCTCCGTTTGAAGCGTTGTATGGTCGCAAGTGTAGATATCCGATTTGCTGGGAAGAAGTTGGTGAGAAACAACTTTCGACCCCTGATTTTGTGTAGCATATGAAGGATCAGGTTGAGTTGATTAGAAGTAGAATCAAGGCTGCACAAGATCACTTCACTAGCTATGCTAATAGAAGACGCCGACCTCTGGAATTTGAAGTTGGTGATCGAGGTTTAGTTCTCTTATAACGACAGCTACCAAGTGACTATCGGGATGGCTCCGTTTGAAGCGTTGTATGGTCGCAAGTGTAGATATCCGATTTGCTGGGAAGAAGTTGGTGAGAAACAACTTTCGACCCCTGATTTTGTGTAGCATATGAAGGATCAGGTTGAGTTGATTAGAAGTAGAATCAAGGCTGCACAAGATCACTTCACTAGCTATGCTAATAGAAGACGCCGACCTCTGGAATTTGAAGTTGGTGATCGAGTATTCCTTAAGATTTCTCCTTTCAAGAGTGTTATGAGGTTCAGATTTAAGATAAAATTAGTTCCTAGATTTGTTGGTCCCTTTGAAATTATTGAAAGGATTGGACAGTTGGCTTATAGATTGCAGCTGCCTGATGAATTAGCAGCGATACATGATGTTTTTCATGTGTCAATGTTGAGAAAATATGAGCCAGATCCGTCCCATGTATTGAGGACCGATGAAGTTGAGCTTGATTCTACCTTGAGTTATGTTGAATATCCAATTCAAATTCTGGATAAAAAGGAGAAGCAGTTGAGGAATAAGGTAATTCCGTTGGTGATGGTCCAGTGGAGTAAGCATGGCCAAGAAGAAGCTACTTGGGAAGTAGAGGAGAAGATGAGACAAGAATGGACTCATCTGTTTGAGCTTTGACAGTGGAGTTGTGTTGGTGAGATTTGATATTTTGTTAATTCTTCCCTGTACTTGCCTTTGATTTCAAGGACGAAATCTCTTAAGGTGGGGAGAATGTGAGGATTGAGATTCGAAAATTTTGATTAATCGAGAGTTATTGATTTTCGAATTTCAGATTTGGTTTAGAGTTGTTCAGCTTTGAGTCGCTAGGCGCTATTGGAAGAAATCTGTGTTGAATTTAGAGTTGATTCGTTGAGTCTTTCGATAAGAGATGTGATTCCAGTAGTAATTCAGACTTGAGGATCATCGCTAGAAGAAGATGGGCCAGCAGCGTCTTTGCGCGGTAATTTGTGAGCATTCAGATTTGAGTACTCAGCAGTGGCGTGATTCAGATGTCAACGCTAGTCAACGGTGCTGTGTAGCTAGCGAGCGCTGATATGAGAGTAGCAAGAGACATCTGTTTGCGTTAGCACGCGGATGCGAGAAGCTGCCATGTGTTGGTCAACACATCTGAGTTGACTGTTGTTGTTAGCGCGGTTCAGATGTTGCTAGAGAGAGAGAGATCTGTTCAGATGTTGCTAGCGAGAGAGAGATCTGTCAAATGTTGCTAGCGAGAGAGAGATCTGTTCCAGCTATTGAAGCTCTGCTACTTCGTTTTGATTAGTTAGGGCGACGTCGTTTGCTGTTGTGCGTTAGTGGAGAATAGCGAATTCTGATTCGTGACAGCTAAGCCAGATGTGAGTAAGCGCCGGATCCAGATGTGAGGATTCCTGTTATAGTGCAAGATGAGATCTGAGTTGTTAAGAGCAGAAGCTAGATTCGAGGATTTAAATACAAGTGCTGATTGACACTTAGCGTATTTTGAACACGATATCTCCTTCCCCGATACCCTCGAAACCTTTACTGTTCACCGAGCACTATTTCTCCGATTTGCCGTCGATTTCTGCCATTGTTTGGAGCAAGGCCGGTGGCGCTGAACTCATCTTGCTTAGATATTTCGATTGTTACCAGTTAGGCGACCTGATTAGACGTGTAGGAGGAGTGCGAAGGAATCTCAGTGTTCGTGAATTCTGTGACAGTTGACTCAAGAATTCCTTAGTTCGTTTGAGCTTCTGGATTTGAGTTCCCAGGCAGTTCCTGCTGTGTTTGCCGAGACCAGCAAAGGAGCAGATTTGAGAAGGTTGAGTTTGTCGTGCTCTGGTGAGATCTGTTGAGGTAGAAACTGAGAGCAGAGGTACGAATTGAGCTTCTGATTATAGTTTTGGCATAAGCGTGTAGTGTTTGAAGCATGAATTATGCTCTGTGGAATCTGTTGTATGACTATTTTGCTATACGTGAACAGTTGTGGCTCATACCTGGATTTATATGTTCTGTTTACGTAATTTGTGCATGTTGAAATCAGATTTGAATTTCATGGCATACATGCATACATATTGAGCCTGATGATTGATTGAGAACCCAAGAAAGAGCCACGTTGTGATCGGCAGATAGATGTGTCGTGCTTGAAAGGTCCAACACTATCATCGGAGTGGTGACCGACTGATAGGTCGTGTCTAAATATCATCAAGCTGTGATGGGTAATTGAGTGGCCAGCCCTGAAGATCACGGACCGATGATTTCCACCGACTGATTGGCTGTGCGTGGTATAGAGGCTCGCCATTGATTTGCTACCTGACTCGTTGGCCTAGATTGACCGATTCTTTGACAGCCCTCATGCATTCATGTTTTGATATACTGCATGTTTATGAGTTGTTGTTGTCTTTGTACTCTTCATACTGAGGTTTGACCTCGTATTTCTTTTCCTACTTTTGTGTTCTTGGGTCTGTGTTACCCGTTGCAGGATCCGCAGGTAATCTGGCTGGGCAGAGTGGAGCTGCAACTAGTAGATCCCCATTTGGTTGAGTCCCAGTGTATTTATATTATGTATTGAGCCAGGGGATGTCCTGTGCCTTTATGTATTTGGGGATCTGTAGTTTGAGATCTATTTGATTACATGTCTGTGTTTGGATTTTGAGTTTAATCCTACTTTGAGTATGTTGTTTTGAAAGATGATTTTAGAAGTTCAGGCCCATGTATTTCAAAAAATTTTAAGCCCTATTTTATGCTTCCGTTATTATGTGCTTAATTGTGCTGTTAATTAGCACGGGGCCTGACAATCCAGCTTAGACTTCCTGCAATCAGCAACAAAGTGACCAGTCCTACCACAATTATAACTCTTGTCGTCAGCAGAAGAATTATAATTCTTTTTAATTGAATCGAAAGAAGCAGGTTTAGAGTAGTTTTGCCGCAAAAATTTCTCAAACTTCTTTATGAATAGGGACATTGCATCGCTGCTGATCTCCTCAGCTGGTTTGCTGGTTGATAGGCTCTGGTCTGGAATTGAGCAAGAGCTTTAGTTGGCTGGGATGTTGAAGGCTCTGATTTTGCTCTTGTCTCGAGCTCAAACTCATACGCTTTTTCAGGTTTGCGAAGAGGTCATGCGGATCCAGCTTGTTCAGATCCTTGGATTCCCGCATGGCCATTTTCTTCACATCCCACTCTTTTGGCAGTGCGCGCATCACCTTCAGGGCTAGCTCCCTGTTGCTATACTCCCAGTCTGGTCAGCTCAATCACCAGTGAGCTAATCCTTTCATGGAACTCTCCCATTGTCTCTTCAGGCTTCATCCTTATCAGCTCGAATTTCTGGAGGGCTACAATAAGCTTGTTCTCTTTTGTCTCCTCATTGCCCTAACAGATTTGAGTCAGCTTCTCCCAAATATCTTTAGCCGTTGTGCAAGTCTGGATCTTGCAGAACATGTTATTGTCCAGTGTCTTATATAGGATGTCCTTATCTACATTGTCCAGATTTGCTTTTTTTTATCCTCGGATGTCCACTCCATCCTTGGCTTTTTTATCCACTGAGGTGCACCCGCAGATATAGCTATTGCAGTACTTGTTTTCATAATCTTCATGGGGCCGTCAATTATCACAAATCACATATCGTCATCTTGGGCAACCAAGTGAGCTTGCATCCGGATCTTCCAATGTCGTACTCCTCCTTGGAAAACATAGGAATCTTATTGTGAGAGATCAACATATTTAATAAACGTAAAATCTGTTCGGACACTGAAAAACCCGCTCTGATACAACTTGTTAGGATCAAAAAAGGGTTTAAAGTAATGCTCGAGAATTCAGAGGGGGGTGAATGAACTCTTTTTGGATTTTATAAAACTTTGTTTAAAAACCTTTTCGTAAAATTGATTTTTAAGCGCTCGGCTTGTCTCTGAGCTGTGTGACCAGCTCGGAGTGTTTTCAGCGTAACATGGTGTCTCGGGTAACAATTAAAATGTGCGGAATGAACTCAATTCACCAGTGAACAGATAGTGTAAATGTAACGCAACAATTAAAAAGAGGTGCAAAAAAATTTTTTCTGGAAGTTCGAAGCAAAGCTTCTACGTCTCCCCTTCTTCCAAGCTGAAGGTTTTCACTAGAAGATTTGATGTGTACAACTCCTTGTATAAATCCGATCTGACAGCTCTCGGCTGCAAGAACTTCTAGTCTCTCACAATCAACAAAATCAAACCATCAGTCTGTTCTGGAAATACAAATTACACAGCTCTAAGATGGTTCTAGCTATACAAGTTATCTCACTCTCTGTTTATGATTTACAAAAGAAGGCTCAAATCTACTGAGGTGTTCTACGACTTAAAATAAAAGATTCTAGGATTTAAAGAATAGAATCCGTAGTGATCGAAACGATCTCTAGAAAGATTGTTCGTGAAGAACTGGTGTTGGAGAGAAAACATCTCGCAAGCTGGACTTTTGTTTGCGTTTGATCATTCGATCGTATATCTGGGATGGTAACTCCAATCTGGTTCTCTTCTCCAATATTTTTACCCCTTGGATTCAACGGTAATAAATGTTACTAGTAGACACGTCGTATAGATCGAAAATATATGTCTGCGGCGCCTTTAAATCTTGTACTGTTCATGTACAATAGAATCCGTAGTGATCGAAACGATCTCTAGAAAGATTGTTCGTGAAGAACTGGTGTTGGAGAGAAAACATCTCGCAAGCTGGACTTTTGTTTGCGTTTGATCATTCGATCGTATATCTGGGATGGTAACTCCAATCTGGTTCTCTTCTCCAATATTTTTACCCCTTGGATTCAACGGTAATAAATGTTACTAGTAGACACGTCGTATAGATCGAAAATATATGTCTGCGGCGCCTTTAAATCTTGTACTGTTCATGTACACCTTCATCAAATGCATTTCCTCTTTTTAGCAAACTTTGTGCCATCTTCAGTTCAAAGAAAATCTCTGTAAATCTGGACTAAGCTCAAAGTAGTTCCAACGACTACAAATCAATACATAGAAGTCACACTTCACATCAATCTGTCCGAAATTTACTCGGCTGGTTTTCCCAATCTGGTTTCTGCATATGACTTCTCTAATCTAATTCAAGCTTCTCTGCTTCAAAGATGCTCTGTATTAAACCAGATTATAAACTTCATTCAAAACTGACTTCTTTTATGAGAACGCAAGCCTTTCTGATTGCATCCATGTCTTCTAAACTGATCTTGCTTGTCCTTCACTAACGCTATCCCTGAACCAGTTTTGCTCTGAGCTGTTTTCTCAATTGTACGAATACAAACTCTGTTTTGTCCAGATTAAAACTGCACTTATAAATTGATATAAACTTAACCCGCTCTTATTTCAACTGATAAACTGAAGAGATAGTAGATATGTTCTTCCGAGATGATTTGTATTTAACCAGCTTGGTTAAATTGCCCGAGCTAGTTTGTCCTCAACCAGCTTTGCTCTGGTCTCTAAGTCTCTGAGCTGGTTTGACCTTTACCAGCTTAGCTCTATCTAACTTAGCTCTGATCTGGTTTCTATAATCAGCACAGTATACTATGTCTTGAATTGGTCGATAATCTCTTTTATTTGTCTTCACCAAAAACTTATAAATTTAAACCAACAGTTTTTGTGTGATCTATGATCTGGAATGAGTTTGATATGCAGTATGTTTCCCTTGTGATCTGGGCTCATTATACCTAGGCCTGTACTGCATGTCCTTCGTAAAATCTTGAGAGAACTGACCAGGATTTTTACCACCATATTTGGGTTTACCCCTCATCTGTTCAACTCATTTTTTTAGCCTGCTCTCTTGCCAGATCGGAGGCTTAGAAGCCATATTTAGCTCATCAGATTGTGCCTCTTCAGGCTGTCCTGTGCTAGATCTTACAAAGTTCATGGTTTGAAAATTTTTCCTATCCAGTGTTAGAGTAGATGCCCAACTAGCCAACTTGTGGCGTGTGGGTTTTGTTGACTATTGTACAAACGATCTTTATATATGATATTCGCACTTTCTTATATGGCATTCTTTACTTTCATTATGTGTGTAATGATTTACAATTGTGTTGAGTAAAGACCTAGATTACACTAAAGCGTATGTTAGATGTGATAGTGGGTATGACGGCTATCATGAAACACATCTAATAGTCGCTGTGTATTCTGAACATGTTCCTAGTCGATTGGGCCGTCAAAATGAGGATAAGGCCGCCCGAGTTCGAGACT
>KQ994510.1:183906-208995 GCA_001598015.1 Dorcoceras hygrometricum
TTGTTAGCCATAGCCGCATGGTACGACTATGAGATATGGCAAATGGATGTGAAAACTGCGTTCCTTAATGGAAACATTAATGAAGAGATCTATATGACGCAGCCTGAGTTTTCACATCTGTTGGAAGCGAGCATAAGGTATGCAAGCTTCAGTGATCGATCTACGGTCTCAAACAAGCATCGTGAAGTTGGAACCTAAGTATTCGATGAAACAATTAATGAATTTGGTTTCATCAAGAATCCCGAGGAGCCATGTGTATATACGAAGGTAGTTAAAAGTGCTGTGACGTTCCTCGTACTTTATGTTGATGACATTCTACTCATTGGGAATGATGTAGGAATGCTGCAGTCAACTAAAGTATGGTTGTCTAGTAGATTTTCGATGAAGGACATGGGTGAAGCATCCTATATTCTTGGAATACAGATCTATCGGGATATATCTAAATGGATGCTCGGACTCACCCAAGCTACCTACATCGATACCATACTTAAGAGGTTCTCTATGGAAGAGTCCAAGAGAGGACACCTACCTATGTGCCACGAGGTCACTCTATCTAAGTCTATGTGTCCGAAGACTGATGAGGAGATAGAGAGTATGACACGTGTGCCATATGCTTCGACAATAGGTAGTATTATGTATGGCATGATCTCGACTAGACCGGATGTCGCATATGCTCTGAGTGTCACGAGCCGCTACCAGGCCAACCCCGGCCAATTGCATTGGAAGGCTGTGAAGGATATTCTTAAGTACTTACGAAGGACTAAGAATATGTTCATGGTCTATGGGGGTGGTGAACTGAAACTGGAAGGCTACACTGATTCTAGCTTCCAGTGTGAAGTGGATGATTCGAAATCAACCTCTGGATTTGTATTCATGCTCAATGGTGGTGCTGTCTCTTGGAAGAGTTCCAAGATAGACACCATCGCAGATTCAACCCTTGAGGCTGAGTACATTGCAGCATCAACTGCTGCTAAGGAGGCCGTTTGGATAAGGAATTTCGTCCAAGAGTTGGGCGTCATTCCTAATGGAGTTGGTCCAGTCCTGGTGTACTGCGACAACACGGGTGCCGTTGCGCAAGAAAAGGAGCCTAGGTCTCACCAAAGATCCAAACACATACTGAGGAAATACCACATAATCCGGGATATTGTGGCTAGAGGTGAAATAGCAGTTGAGAGAGTCGCCTCTGCGGACAACTTTGCTGATCCACTTACGAAGCCCTTGCCTGAACCGTTGTTTGAAAAACATCGCGAAACAATGGGACTGCGTCTGATGAGTAGTTGGCTTTAGGGCAAGTGAGAGATTGTTAGAGTAGATGCCCAACTAGCCAACTTGTGGCGTGTGGGCGGAAATACCACATAATCCGGGATATTGTGGCTAGAGGTGAAATAGCAGTTGAGAGAGTCGCCTCTGCGGACAACTTTGCTGATCCACTTACGAAGCCCTTGCCTGAACCGTTGTTTGAAAAACATCGCGAAACAATGGGACTGCGTCTGATGAGTAGTTGGCTTTAGGGCAAGTGAGAGATTGTTAGAGTAGATGCCCAACTAGCCAACTTGTGGCGTGTGGGTTTTATTGGCTCTTGTGTATAACTATCTTTATATATGATATACGCATTTCTTTATGGCTTTAGGCTGGGGCGTTGAAGGCTCTGGCTCTGTTCTGGCATTGTTGCATCGTCTTCACATCCCACTCCTTGGCCAGTGCTCTCATCACTTTTAGGGCTAGCTCCCTGTTACTATACTCTTTACTCAGTCTTGTCAGCTCGATCATCAGTGAGCTGAACCATTCATCGAACTCTCCCATAGTCTCCTCAGGCTTTATCCTGATCAGCTCAAATTTCTGGAGGACCATAGTCAGCTTTTTCTACTTGGTCTCCTCATTGCCTTCACAAATTTGAGTTAGTTTTTCCCAGATCTCTTTGGCCATTGTGCACGTTTTGATCTTGCTGAACATGTCGTTGTCTAGCGTCTTATACAGAATATCATTTGCTTACATTGTCCAAACTGGCCTTTTTCTTATCTTCGGAGGTCCACTCCATTCTTGGCCTCTCAACCCACTGAGCAGCACCTACAGTTCTAGCCAAAGCTCTGTTAGGCTTCATGATCTTTATGGGGCCGTCCGGTATCACGAACCACATGTCATCATCCTGGGCCACTAAGTGAGCTTATCTGGATCTTCTAGCTGTCATACTCATCCTTTGAAAACATGGAAATTTTATTGTGAGAGATCGATATATTTAATGAATATAAATTATAACGATGTTCAAGCACTGAGATTCCGAGCTCTGATTCCACTTATTAGGATCGAAAATATGGCTCGAGAGTTCATAGGGGGGTGGGGTGAATGAACTCCTTTGATAATTTTAAGAAAAATTGTTTTAAAAGATTTTACAGCTCGAAGCTAACCTCTAAGTTGTGTTACCAGCTTGGAGGATCTCAGTGATAATCTGTTGTCTCGTGTAATAAAAATATTTATACGGAAAAACATGATTCAACGGTGAACAGATATAAATGCATAAAGCAGTAAAAGATAAGGGTTAGGAATTTGTTTCTGGAAGTTCGGAGTTTAATCTCCTACGTCTCCCCTTCTTCCTCAACAGGAAGGATTTCCACTAGAAGATTTGATTTATACAACTCCTTTTACAAACCCGATCCGACAGCCAGCAGCTGCAGGAACTCCTAGCACACTTAGAAATAGACACAGACCGTAATCTGTTCTACAGTACAAAGAACACAACTCTAAGTTGGTTTGCTATTATAGCACCCAATTCTCTGTTTATGATTTACAAAGGAACTCGTTTCTACAGAGTGATTTGAAAGTTTATGTGACACAGAAAATTGATAGAAACAATCTACGTGTGTGTCACTAGCTCTGAGCTGGTTTGGAGTAGAACTCTGTTTTTTCTCTTGTTGTGCAAGCTTGTTAATTCAGCAGTTCGTAAATTGTGTAAACATTTGGTGTCTTCAACTGATCTGCTTCTCCAATTTATATCCTTTGGATACAATGATAGTAAATGTTACCAGTAGACACGTCATATGTATCCAAAGTGAGATTTCTGCGGCGTCTTAAATGATTGCGTTGTACACGTACACCTTCAATAAATGCATTTCATCTTTTAGCAAAATTTACACCGTCCTTTGCTCAAAACAAATCTATATATTTGGGATTAGCTCAAAGTAGTTCAAACGACTACAAATCGATACAGAGAAGTCAAACACTTCACATCAGTCTGTACGAATTTCAAAGAAATTTGAAGTCCAATTTGCTAAGTTGTCTTTACTCAGGTAGTTTCCTGATCTGGTCCGTGCGTTGAACTTCCCTAATCTGTTTCAAGTTGTTCTGCTTCTAATCTGCTCTGTACTAAACCAGATTGTAATCTTTGTTCACTCCTAGATTTTTCTATAGAAACACAAGCCTTCCTGATTGCATGTATTTCTACTAAAAGATTCTGGCTTGTCCTTCACTAACGCTATTCTTGAACTATCTCGCTCTGAGCTATTTTCTCAACTGTTCGAATACAAATTGTTCTATCTGTTCCATTTCGATATACTCTATTCTTGTAAACTGATCTAAACTCCATCTGCTCATCTTTCAACTGATAACCTATTTAGATACTTGTTCTATTCTTTCGAGCTGGTTTGTCTTTAATCATCTTAACTGAGATCCCTGAGCTGGTTTGTCATTAACCAGCTTATATCTTTTACACCAGCATACGTCTGATCTGGTTTCATAATCAACTCAGTAAACTCCGTATTGATCTGATTAATAAGTTCTTGAGCTGATTTAATAAATCTCTTATTGTCTTCACCAAAAGTTATAAATTTCTCCATCATGTTGTGTCTCTACTTCTAGCATAAGTCCTTCAAATGAATGTTTTTGAACCTGCTGTTAAAATTAGAGTAGACATGCCTCAAATAGAAACAACGGACACTACGAGGTGGTCGGAGGTGAGGGAGGTCTTGTACTAAACTTGTTATACCCATGTGTCTCTCTGTTGGATCTGGATAACAGATCCAGATCTGTTTTTGAATTACACAAAACCTATTATTGTGTTACTAACATCTCTACGTAGTGTGCAGAACTTTGCCTCGACTGGAGGATCTCTTTGATTAGTTGCAGGGAGCTTCGATATTCTTCAAGATAGATCTTCGCTCTGGCTACCGTCAGCTGAAGGTGTGGGAATCAGATGTGCATAAGACGGCGTTCAGGACTCGTTATGGTCACTATGAGTTCTTGGTGATGCCTTTCAAATTGACTAATGCACCAGCGGGCTTCATTGATGGATCTGTGTAAACAGATCCTGATTAAGTTTTGAATTACACAAAACCTATTATTGTGTTACTAACAATTCTACTTAGTGTACAGATGTTAGCTGGAAATACAACAAGAAAAGTATCGAAGAAGAACAATTCAGCAGTAAGCTACAGTGTTCAGTAGTAGAAGCAAACAGCTGTTGGAATAAAGAGAAATCTGTTTTAGCAACAGGTGAAGTCTGAGGAAGAACAAGAAGAGATCTGATTTGAAGTGAATAGGAGAATTCGTGTGAAGCAAATAGGTGAAGTCTGGATGAAGAAATCTGCTACTGATGGTGAAGTAAGGAGATATTCAAAGAGGAGAAATCTGGACGAAAGATCTAAATAGAAGAAGTCTGTTTCGATTAATGCAAACAGAAACTGGAGAAGTTTGATTCAATACAGAGGATGTCGACAGAAGGAGAAATCTGGTTGAATGCGAAACACGATGGAGAAGCACATCAAAAAGTCTGAAAAGGAAGAAGCCTGTACAGGAGAAATCTTATCAATAAACAGAGAAGTCTGAATTGTTGATTAGGAGAAATCTGGATGTTGATAAAAGGGAGCAGTGATAAAACGTTGATAAGTGAAGTCTGATCACATAACAAAGAGAAGAAGAAATATGGTTATCGAGAAGAAGAAATCTGGTGAATATAACAGTAGAAGTCTGGAAAGAACTGTTGGAATGGAGAAATCTGGTTTGAGGTGAATAGGAGAAATCGGGTTCGACAAATGTAAGAAGTCTGGAACCAGACATTACGCTAAAGAAAAACCAGCTGTTGCAATGTACAAAAACCAGCCGTTGCAATAATGGAGAAAGAACAAAGCTTAATCAATGTTGATACCAGCTGGTGAAGATGAACCAGACACACAAATATTAATCAGCAGAAGAGATCGAACCAACTGGAGTAATCAATCCAGCAGTTGCAAAAATCCAGCAACACAGGGGGATGGTTCAGCAAATGATGAAAAGCGAAACATATCAGTAGTTGAACAATTGAACAGAAGCTGTATCAACAGATCGACCAGCTGAAGCGCCAAAGAAAGAATAATTCAGCAGGTGTAGAAAATCGCATTCAGCAGGAAGAACGCAAAAAGAAATCTGGATTCAGCAGTTGAAGATAAACCAGTCGCGGCCCAATGAAAAGAAAAACCAGATGCAAAGAAGGAAGAACCAGTCTTTGTGCTAAAACTGTGAAGGAGCGAAAACCAGACGTAAAGATCAACAGTGAAACAAGAGATGTTGCGCGATAACGAAGATGAACAGTAGTTGCGCAAAGACGAATTAGTTGTTGCAATCAAAATTGAAAAGCAGCAGTTAAATAGATGGTGGAATCAGAAGTCGAAGAACAGAAATACAAAGATGATTTCAAGATCGATGTTGTACTACTGGAATAGAAACAGAAGCTGTGTCGATGAATTGAATAAGATGGAATCAGAAGCTGATACAAGATGTATAAATCAGCTGCAGCGCAAAGAAGAGTTTGAAGCAGCTGTTGCGCTAAGGAAAAGCTATCAGCTGTTGGTATAGTTCAAAGATAAAGCAACAGCTGCTGGAATTTAGTTGTGGGAGCAACCAGCTGCTGGAACGTAAAATGCAAATCACAAGATGACAAAAAGGCTGCAAAGAAAAGGACACAAGGACAACTCCCTGTCTGTACTTTACAAGACATATTTTGAACGGGAAGAATTTGTTTCCAACGGATTGAATTTGAACAGAGCTTATATACGAGAAGAACGCCATTGAAGAAGCGGCTGAAAAGTTGTTGTTGCACAGAAAAGATTAAATCAAAAAGGAGACAACAATCAAAGGGAAAATGAACCTGAAGCGAAGCTGTCAACTATCATTCGTAGAGAAGCTTATTGCAGTTGACAGCTGAGCTAGAATCAGCTTTTGTAGAAGCAACTTCCCTAGTGTGTGAGGAATAGAGAAACAGAGAGTTGAGCGCTTCATTGTAAAAATCTCACACACAGAGATTCATTCACATTCATATATAGTGAATGAATCTCAAAACCCAAATGCAAATCAGTTCCCTTCCAAGCACGATGACGTTAAACTCTGTGTCTGTAGCCTTTCTCACAGAGGCGTTAAACAAGTGATTGAGTGAACAGCCGAGGGCTGGTAGAGTCTAGGAGTTCTCGCAGCTGCTGGTTGCGGGATCGGGTCTGTACACGATGTATAGATAAAATCTTCTAGTGGAACCTTCCGAGGAGCAAGAAGGGGAGACGTAGGACATTGATGTCCGAACTTCCAAAAACAAATACTGAGTAATCTCTTTATGATTTACAGCATTTACCTTTAGCATATTCACACGGCATTTAAGATTCCGCACGCACAGTAGCTCATAAATATATTTAATGGAATCTCAATGCGCATATTTGTTTTCATTATTCATCTATTCCGCATAAGCCTTTATTTTAGCACGCACGCATACACAGTTATCACACACGACAGTCAAACAGATTTCTAACAGAAATTGTTTGCATTGTTTTAAAATATGAGGATTCAGTTCTGGTGTTTTCCGCATGTTTTATTACATACCAGATCTGTCTCCGGTGCTCTATTTAATGTTCAAGAACCCGAGGTATTGCACCTCAGAACTGAATCCTCATATTTTAAAAC
This sequence comes from Dorcoceras hygrometricum, assembly GCA_001598015.1. Lineage (NCBI taxonomy): Eukaryota > Viridiplantae > Streptophyta > Magnoliopsida > Lamiales > Gesneriaceae > Dorcoceras > Dorcoceras hygrometricum. The sequence continues at coordinate 190,822 of KQ994510.1, forward strand.
AATGCAAACAATTTCTGTTAGAAATCTGTTTGACTGTGCGTGTGTGATAACTATGTATGCGTGCGTGCTAAAATAAAGGCTTATGCGGAATAGATGAATAATGAAAACAAAGCTGCGCATTGAGATTCCATTAAACATATTTATGAGCTACTGTTCGTGTGGAATCTTAAATGCCGTGTGAATATGCTAAAGGTAAATGTTGTAAATCATAAAGAGATTACTCAGTATTTGTTTTTGGAAGTTCGGACATCAATGTCCTACGTCTCCCCTTCTTGCTCCTCGGAAGGTTCCACTAGAAGATTTGATCTATACATCGTGTACAGACCCGATCCCGCAACCAGCAGCTGCGAGAACTCCTAGACTCTACCAGCCCTCGGCTGTTCACTCAATCACTTGTTTAACGCCTCTGTGAGAAAGGCTACAGACACATAGTTTAACGTCATCGTGCTTGGAAGGGAACTGATTTGCATTTGGGTTTTGAGATTCATTCACTATATATGAATGTGAATGAATATCTGTGTGTGAGATTTTTACAATGAAGCGCTCAACTCTCTGTTTCTCTATTCCTCACACGCTAGGGAAGTTGCTTCTACAAAAGATGATTCTAGCTCAGCTGTCAACTGCAATAAGCTTCTCTACGAATGATAGTTGACAGCTTCGCTTCAGGTTCATTTTCCCTTTGATTGTTGTCTCCTTTTTTATTTAATCTTTTCTGTGCAACAACAACTTTTCAGCCGCTTCTTCAATGGCATTCTTCTCGTATATAAGCCTCTGTTCAAATTCAATCCGTTGGACACAAATTCTTCCCGTTCAAAATATGTCTTGTAAAGTACAGACATGGAGTTGTCCTTGTGTCCTTTTCTTTGCAGCCTTTTTGTCATCTTGTGATTTTCCTTTTACGTTCCAGCAGCTGGTTGCTCCCACAACTAAATTCCAGCAGCTGTTGCTTTATCTTTGAACTATACCAACAGCTGATAGCTTTTCCTTAGCGCAACAGCTGCTTCAAACTCTTCTTTGCGCTGCAAGCTGATTTATACATCTCGTATCAACTTCTGATTCCATCTTCTTCAATTCATCAACACAGCTTCTGTTTCTATTCCAGCAGTACAACATCGATCTTGAAATCATCTTTGTATTTCTGTTCTTCGACTTTTGATTCCACCATCTATTTAACCGCTGCTTTTCAATTTTGATTGCAACAACTAATTCGTCTTTGCGCAACTACTGTTCATCTTCGTTATCGCGCAACATCTCTTGTTTCACTGTTGATCTTTACGTCTGGTTTTCGCTCCTTCACAGTTTTAGCACAACATCTGGTTCTTCCTTCTTTGCATCTGGTTTTTCTTTTCATTGTGCCGCGACTGGTTTATCTTCAACTGCTGAATCCAGATTTCTTTTTGCGTTCTTCCTGCTAAATGCGATTTTCTACACCTGCTGAATTATTCTTTCTTTGGCGCTTCAGCTGGTCGATCTGTTGATACAGCTTCTGTTCAACTACTGATATGTTTCACTTTTCATCATCTGCTGAACCATCCCCCTGTTGCTGGATTTTTGCAACTGCTGGATTGATTACTCCAGCTGGTTCGATCTCTTCTGCTGATTAATCTTTGTGTGTCTAGTTCATCTTCACCAGCTGGTATCAACTTTGATTAAGCTTTGTTCTTTCTTCCATTATTGAAACGGCTGTTTTTGTACATTGCAACAGCTGGTTTTTCTTTAGCGTAATGTCTGGTTCCAGACTTCTTACATTTGTCGAACCAGATTTCTCATATTCACCTCAAACCAAATTTCTCCATTCCAACAGTTCTTTCCAGACTTCTACTGTTATATTCACCAGATTTCTTCTTCTCGATAACCAGATTTCTTCTTCTCTTTGTTATGTGATCAGACTTCACTTATCAACGTTTTATCACTGCTCCCTTTTATCAACATCCAGATTTCTCCTAATCAACAATTCAGACTTCTCTGTTTATTGATAAGATTTCTCCTGTACAGGCTTCTTCCTTTTCAGACTTTTTGATGTGCTTCTCCATCGTGTTTTGCATTCAACCAGATTTCTCCTTCTGTCTACATCCTCTGTATTGAATCAAACTTCTCCAGTTTCTGTTTGCATTAATCGAAACAGACTTCTTCTATTTAGATCTTTCGTCCAGATTTCTCCTCTTTGAATATCTCCTTACTTCACCATCAAGATTTCTTCATCCAGACTTCACCTATTTGCTCCACAAGAATTCTCCTATTCACTTCAAATCAGATCTCTTCTTGTTCTTCCTCGGACTTCACTGTTGCTAAAACAGATTTCTCCTGTTCAACGCCTTCTTCCAGACTTCAACTGTACACTACTTTCATTTCCAGACTTCTATCTTATTTAAGTTCTGCACACTACGTAGAGATGTTAGTAACACAATAATAGGTTTTGTGTAATTCAAAACACAGATCTGGATCTGTTATCCAGATCCAACACTCTCAGATATAAGATACACTGCTCTGCGACCTCTTGTGACCTTGCCTACAACGTTACGTAATCAACAAATGTTAGGACTCATAATTTTCTTCATTTGTCAAAGCGAATGCTAGTGACAAAATCTGGTTTTTTGCATCCAATGTTACCACAATAAGTATTTTGTGCCTGTATTTTGTATAAATGAGTTCCATCTACGCTGATTATTAGGCGACAATGCCGAAATCCATCGATGCATGGCTTGAAGGCCCCAAAAGAAAAAATTCGAAGTTTTATTTGGCTGCTCATTTGTTCTAAGGTGCTTCCACTCAACAACAATTCTTGGATTATATTTTGACAGAGTACTCACATGTTTAGGAAGCATTGCCACGAATCTTTCTCATATACCATAGACAATCTTCACTGCACATTTCAAACCTTGCCATGCCTTATTATACGAAATACCATATATTATCTCGGACATACTTTATCTCATATGCAGGATCACAATGTACTATTTCTAACTGTGAGCTAGCTATCATATTTACATCAAGGTTATGGTGATCTATACCAACTTGGTTAGATATGCATGTATGTTCACCACCATACTTCGTAATCATCAAATAACCTGAAACTTGTTGAAAGAAACTCGAAGTCCCCACCGAAAGTAGCCTCCTTCAGGAATGTTTTTAATTTTACCTTCCATATTATTGGAGAACTCTATAAAAATTTGTAGTCGCATTTTGCAACTCTAATAGAGAAATCTTTAACTGTGGTTATAAATTCTTTCTTAGTTTAAATCCATTTTTGAACAAAGTTACGTTCCTCCCTTGTTAGGATTATAGAACCTGGTTCTTGAACTAGATGGGAGACTGTGTGAGATAGGAAATTGTACGTCACATTCTGCGTTCAAAAAGTGGTGAATTTCACGTATTATAGGATCGTTTGGAGCATTCTCTGTCAGCGTCACTCCAATATCCAGGAAATGATACACAAAAGGATCGTTGGTTGTAGAAGTCCTCATCTCAGTAGTATGTGGAGTTTCGTCGAACATGTCCTCGTCTTCGGACTCCTCACCATCTGATGCCTCAATTTAATGCTCGCTTTGGTGATATTACGAGCACTATCCCAAACAAATCATCGTGCTCCGTATCTTTGTGGTATTTTCTACATGATATCCTGATACAATACTTCATGTTTCTATATTCGACCCCCAAGCAACATATTCTTCAGTTGGTAATGTGATAGATGATCACAATCCTCTAATCGTATTGTATTCAACCCCCATGCATGTTCCATTTCAGTAGAATTTGCGATATGGTGCTCCCAACCCTCAATGTTTCTCCATGGGAAAGTCAGTGTTCCATGTCAGTCACCATGCTATGTAGAAGGATCTGGTTCGTCATCAAAACCCATTTTCCTCAAGCATGCATTATGATAGGCATGAATGATTGAGGATCATCACGTGTCATGTCTTCAGATATCATCGGTAGTGTCTCGACATATAGATTGAGGTAACCTAATGTTGGCAAATCAAGCATAAATTGCAGACTATCATCATCTGTTATGCACACGAGTTCTTCAATGTAACAAGACATCATATGCGGGTTGGGTTGCTAAATGATAGCCCGTTTGGAGGCTGACCAAAATGGGCTGGCCCGTTTGGGTCACGGGTTAGGCGGGACGGGGCGGGTTGGCCCGTGGGTTAGTGAAAAACTAATAAAATTTATATTAAAATGACAACCATTAATGTGCCGTTATTAAAAAATACAAGAAGTAATTTACTTTCATGTGTAACTTATTTTATTTTATTATAAGGTAAGATCTTAAGTGATCGAATTTCATAAAAAAGTAGAAGAAAATAAATCTAATGGAGTGTGTTAAATAAAATATATGATCATTGAACATATTTATGCTCAAATGATAACTATAATCCAAAATCGAAAAAAATACTTAGTTGTGACGGGTTGGCTCGCCAACCCGTGGCGGGGTGAGACGGGCCATATCTTTAGGAGCCCACTATATTGGCTGGCTAACCCGCCCCGACCCATCTAAATGCGGTCCACGACGCGGCGGGGTCGGTTGGTGCGTTTGACAGCACGAGTACAATTGGCCACTCCTATGCTATGTTGGTTTCGAATAATTGGTACATAGGATTGATGTCCTGTTGGTTTCGAATAATTGGTACATAGGATTGATGTCCTAAACCGATTACATTGAGATGTCCTAAACCGATTACAGTTTTGTCATATGCACAAGAGTAGGCTTTCCATCCATTTTGATGGAAATATGGCTATTATCATCCAAATCTTTCTATATTGATAAAAATCATTATATTTTTAAATTCTAGTACTACTAATAATAATCATAAATAATAATAATACTAATTTTATGATTAATACAAAATTAAAATATAAATAATTATTCTAAAAATATATATTATATTTATATATAACAATTTATATTAAAACGATGATATATAGAATAAAGAAATAATATTATTAATTAATAATAAATAATAATAATAATTATCTATAATTAAAGAAAATATTTGCTAAACAATAAACATTATAATACTATATTGAATGGTCTTATTTTAATATTCATAATTATATGATGTTAATGATTATTAATTTTATTATAATTATGAAATATCGTTATATATTATTTTTATAAAATAATAGTTTATAAAATTATAAGAAAATATTAATAGCAATAAACATCTTGTTAGGTATAAAATGGTATAAGTTTTGGTTATAATAAAATAATCAGCTCGGAGCTTAGAGGATCAGATCAGGCTAAACCTAACAAAGCTTTTTGGAAGATTAGATCAGAGCTAAGCTGAGTAAGGACAACTCATATTAGAGCAGAATATATAAGACCAGTGCATATCAGTGATACAATTAGAATATATCAGAGTCGGTGAAGTGCAAAAATTGTCTGTTTTAAGCAAAAAGAAGATGCATTCAATAAAGACATTACGTAGAACAGTTCAGAATTAAATATGCACTAATTACTCAGAGAAAACATGCGAGGATCATCGGCTGAGTTTACTGATAACATTTATTACTGTTTGAATTTGGAGACTATAAATAGGAGATTAACTTGAAGTGAAAGATATTCTAGAAATTCTTGAACTCTTGCTCTCTCGATCTCACACACTTTCGAAAGATCTTGACACTTTTCATTTTAGATATCAGACTTTCGTTGTATTCATTTCAACTTAGAGCTGAAATTATTAGGCTTTATTTTGTTGCATATTTTACTTAGCCTTAAAATCAACAAAATCAGTTCTGTTATCAGAAGAGAATTATAGGAGTTTAGCTCGGGTACTGCCTGACTGATCGGTTTAGAATATCGTGTATATGTTACTCACAATCGTTTAGTGGAATACCTTCCAGACCGGAAGAAATATTTTATTGCTCAAAAGATCAGTTAGCCTTAGTTCCGCTCTCGTGTATAAAAATTTAAACGCACAAATTTAAAAAGAAGTTTATTCACCCTCCCTTTTAAACTCTTTACATATTATTGTACGATCCTATCACATCTTTAAGAGGCCATTATTATTTTTAAATATAGTTAAGAAATTATTAACAATGAGAATAATTTCGTTTCGTATTTATTTCATTTTCTTTTATTAATCATTGGTCGTAAAATATATAGATAATTATATTTTTTTTATTATATTCTAAAGTTCATTTCATTATAGCGTATCAATCATGCCCGAAGTTCCGAGTTCAATGTTATTAGCGCATTATAGATATGGTTATCTGAAGTACCCACATGCAAGCTAATGTGCGTAGGTTGTTTGATTTCAAAAAAATACAATTAAGTCCTGCCAATATTGACAATTTCTCTTTAATTGCAACACCATATGAAGACAAAGCATCCCAATTATTACCCTTGAGAATACAGCACACGGGTCCGGCAGCACATTCATGAAACAAGTGTTTTTTTAGTAACAATTTTAGATTCTTGATATCGGTATGGTAACTCCTCCATTCATTTTTTTTACTGGTGGTGCATCGAGACTTCGGAGGTGCGTTGCAAGTACGAGTTCTTCATTCATGAGACTCGAACTCGAGTCTTGATCAGTTGAGGTGGTCGGAATCGACGGGAAGATGTAGCACCGTAAAAACTATATCCAGGACTTGCGGGTGAAATGAAATGGGAGAGAGTACAAGGGATATTAATGCAAATACTCCAACGGACACTTCCTGGCGTGCTCTCTGTTATATTAAGAACAAAATCAATTAAACCACCACGGAACAAATATTGATGGAGACCTGGAACGGAATATATTCCCCTCTTTGGCAGTCTTATCTTATTCCTCACTCCCCATAAACAAATGGAACATATATATATAATCAAGAGTATTGTTGAGAGTGATGATACACATAATAGAGTATGAAATATTAGTTTAACTAAAAGAAGCTGTGTAAGAACTTACCTAGCATTAAAAATATTTCTTTTAACAGGGAAAAATGCACAATAGTTGTACTTGAGGAAAGCTCTCATCCCACAAAACAACCCATGCCAACCAAGATGCAGAACTCACCAGTAGCATTGCCAGAATCTATCACATTATCAAGCAAGTTATCGCCACTAATGGCTGCCGAAATCTTCTTCGATGACGCTTGCATACTAGATATGGATTACTTTGTGAAGACACTTTCAAGCATACAAGGAAAGGGGGTCAGACCAGACTTAGTGAGCTCAATCATCACGCACTATGCTTCCAAATGGCTCCCAGACATGGCTGCAGATGAGTCGGAACGAACCATCGCCAGCTTTGAAGACTCCCCCGAAAGCATCACAGCTTCATGGATGAAGAAAAGGTTCTTCATTGAAACTCTGGTAGGGATTCTTCCACAAGAGAAGGATTCAATCCCTTGTAACTTCTTGTTACGGCTGCTACGTGTCGCTAACATGGTGAACGTGGACACCGGCTGTCTCATGGAGCTGGAGAAACGGATTTCTTGGCAGCTCGATCAGGCTTCTTTGAAGGAGTTGATGATACCATGTTTTAGCCACACTAGTGCCACACTTCTTGATGTGGAGTTAGTTCGTCGGTTGGTTACGAATTTTTTGGGTTCGGACGAGGTTTCGAAGACTGGAACTTCCCTTTTGAAGGTGGCGAAACTTGTCGACAGTTACCTAGCAGAAGCGGCTGTGGATTCACAACTCATGTTGTCGGAGTTCGTGGCTCTAGCTGGCTTGCTTCCTAGCCACGCACGCTCAACTGATGATGGCTTGTATCGAGCCATTGATACATACCTTAAAGTGAGCTAGCATTTTATGTCTTACTGTGATTTTGTTTATCTTTTATTTAACATGAATCTTCATATTTAGCATTCCTGGAGTCTGACATTATAATGCTTAGCCAATGACCAGAGCTGAATCCAATTCTGAAATCTCAGTTTTGTTTGGTTCATTATAAAGGTTTATAAATGGTAGTCTGTTCAAGGTAATTAACAAGATTTTGAAAATGGTGCTGTGTGAAGATTTTTGTGTTGTCACGGCACAAGATCTTCACTGTGTAGAAACACTTGTTATAGCATAAAACTTGGCAAGTTTTATCTAACAAAACACCACATTTATTCATTAGGCACATCCGGAGGTTCCGAAGCAAGATAGAAAGAGACTCTGCAGCCTAATCGACAGCAGAAAGCTGTCGTCCGAGGCGTCACTTCATGCATCTCAAAACGAGAGGCTCCCGGTTCGCGCTGTGATCCAAGTTCTCCTATCAGAGCAGAGCAAGGTCACAAAGCACATAGAATGGAGCGGATCCTTGAGTGGGGCAAGAAGCCCGGGGATCCTCGGGCTCGAGCTCCCCGCACGTTGCCTCTCGAAGCGCGAAATGAACGTGCAACAAATGGAGATCAAGAGGCTGAGAGAAGATGTCCTCAGGCTACAGAGCCAGTGCATGGCTATGGAGGGACAGATGGAGAAAATGTTGGAGAAAAACAACTGTTGTTTCAGTTGGAAAGGACTTGGGTTACGAGCCAACAAAGTCGGAGGGCTCGAGCGAGAGGGAGAGCTCATGGTCGGGGTTAAAGCCGTGGGGGACACCAAGGCCCAACTTGTGAGAGGTAGAACGTCGATGAAATGGCGGAACTCAGTGTCCTGAAGATGTAGTGATCAACTGAGGATTAGATCATTGGTGGCCGAGAGCCAATTGTGCTTGCATAAACTTGTTATAACATATAGTATGCTTATTTACATTCATATGAATAAACCTTTTGGCTTTACATCTATCTACTTGGTAAGAAGCACATATCGTGTATGTCCATAAAATATCATATAAATTATGAAATAAAATTTTTAGTAATATGATAATATAGTCTTTAGTCTAATGTGAGGTTTAGTTCTTGTTATCGTAAGAGCATTATCCAATGATATTATGCTTCATTAAAATGTATGTGTGAGTTATTGTTACCATAAGAGCATTATACTCGTAGATCCAAAGATGATTTTTGACATGATGGTTTTCAATTCCAGCCAATCATGGATCTTGTGTGGTTGGGTTAACCATGACCTCTAGCTCCGAACTTATGTCTCAGTTACTTGTGTAATTTTTAATGTTATTTTGAAATAAGGAATAGTAACAATTAATCATTAATTTTACAACATTTAATTTGCAATATATTTTTATTTATACTAAAACAATTCATTTGTTACAATAATCGTCTAAGTAGTCAATATTTTCATCTTATTTGTTGATAAAGAAATGGTTGGTGGAGTATTTTTTATATTCTTTACTGACATTGCTATAAGTTCGGGGTGTATATATGTACTATTGTTGATATATTTGTAAACAAAGTAGTGTTTGTTACTGGACCAAAGCAATCGACAATTCAGAGTTGGAGTACAAAAATCAATATTTGAGAACTGTACAGATACGATTATCTATTGTATTATGCCCAATTATAACATGCAGTTTTGAGACCCCAACTAGCCCGTAGCTTAGCCCACACTCCAATAAGTCCAATATGTGGAAAAAATACTACAAAGTGTAAGTATATCTGATATCAAAATATCAACGTTAGATAAGATCTCGGATTCGAGATCCAAATATGTCGAACATATTTAAGGAAACATACAAAATCCGGGTTTACACGTCAACATAGGTCTTGTAACAGCTCGGATCGTAAAATCCCGAACTTTGAAGGATTTTATGTACATAGCAAGTTTCCATGATTTCCCGAGATTTGTCGACCCAGGACTTTTCCTCAGAATGGCTAAATTTTATGTTAAGAAATTTATACAAATTCGAGGTGCCAAATATCCACTATATTGTGTTCAATATTTCACTTATATATCTTTTAGTCCTTTCTTGTATATAGTTATATATCAATCTCATTATTGATATGAAAAATACGTTGTTCTATTAGTTCCGTAAAATTAATAGAGAATATTAGATTATATTATAGTAATACCTTTGTTTCGAAACATAACCGTCTGAAATTTAACGGATGAACGAATAATTTTTTAAGGTAATCTGAAGAGTTCATGTATTTTTAAAAAATAAACTAGTAAAGGACTATTTATTATTGAAATAACAAATGCTAAAAATCTGGCCTACATATTTTGAATTAATACACACTTTGAAAAATATGTGGAGTTAGTAAAAAAATATGAGTATGATTATGTAAACAATGATATAATTAATTTGTTTTTTTAGCAAAATCTTAACCTATAAATAAATACTCATTCATTTTTATTCCAAAATCATATTAAAAACATAATCTTCTCTTCTATAATATAAAATTATAAGTGATTTAGAGGATTTAGCGGAATATTAATTTCTCGATGGGAGGTTATCCTTGGAGAGAATATGATTAGTGAGAGATTAAGAGAGTTTCTATTCTAAATTTTCTTGTCTTCTTTCTTGTGATATCCTTGAGTGTTTAGAGTGAACGCAAACCATCATTGGGGTGAACCACTATAAATATTAGATTCATCTTGTTTAATTTGTCAGTTATATTCTTGTGATATTTCTCTCGGGCGCTATCTCAAAATCATATTAATTTCCTTGATATCCCAACTTTAATAATCTCCCAAATTTGATCCCGATCCGCCAAAATCACCAAAATAATTTCCAAATGCGTCAGGTTGTCGTTGATCATGTGCTTCATTTCTTTTTTGTAGGATTTTTGCTCTTTCTTTTCGAACCATTTCACGCACTTCTGGATCGCCAATCGTGGTCAAACCCATATATAAAATCTTATTCTCCTCTTGAAGGATTGCCAATGCTATATTTTGTTGTCGGGTTTCAATTTTTTTTCTTCAATTTCTAGCTTTTTTTCTCATTTCGTAATGCTAACATTTTAATATCGTAATTTTGTTGAAGGTCCGTGGATCCCTGTTGTAGCACATTCAAAAGATCACGATGTCCTTCTTTCATGGTCGATATTAATTCCAGAACATTGTCATCTCTTTTTTTCTTTAATTTGGCTTTCTTGACCCCAAGAGGTCGCTGGGATGAAGTACCACCTGCAGTATCATCACTACTTAAATTTATTTCAAAAGAAGGTAAACATGTAGACCTGATGTTGGAGTATTTGAGTTGGCATATATGACTGTGACGAGTCCAAATTTGTTTCATGTATTTTCTTTTGTGTGTTTGGTGGATTGCTGTCGCTCGTAAATTTTACGAAGTCTTTCATGATAGACCATACATGATCAAATTTGAATCCTTTACGAAATTCAGTATCTTGCATCAACAAGTCTTTCGCTCGGTTTAACTGGAGAAAAATTTACATCTCATATAAATTATACGTGTAAAATATTAAAATATTTGATTAAGAGATACTTAAAATGTCTTCTTCAGATGCGCCACTCGGTCTGAGAGCTTCAATTTGGCTAACACATCGTGTTAGTTTTGAAATGTCATGGAGTATATTTCTCATGCGGCACTGCACTGATCTTTTGTTACGTGCTTGTAGGTTGTCTGGTAGCTTCTTCGATACGAGACCAGAACTGATCTTTAGATTGTCGGATACCAATAATTGTATTTTGGGATATGTCTAGATATATATGGCATAAAAGTCTGTCTTCTTCAACATTGTAAGAAGCAGTTCTTGAATTGGATGCATTGATTTGCTTGGAGATAAGAGATAACTGAGTATACATTGTGGTGTGAATACTTGATAAATCGTGATAGTTTATTTATAATGAAAATGATTCAATCCGATGGTCATTATTTAGATCTGAAAATTCAATCCGACGATCATTGTTTAGATCCGAAATGATTCAATCCAACGGTCAGTGTTTAGATCTGAAAATCCAATCCGACGGTCATTGTTTAGATCCGAATTAATTCAATCCAACGGTCATTGTTTAGATCTGAAAATTCAATTCGACGGTCATTGTTTAGATCCGAAATGATTCAATCCAACGGTCATACGCAAACCATCATTGGGGTGAACCACTATAAATATTAGATTCATCTTGTTTAATTTGTCAGTTATATTCTTGTGATATTTCTCTCGGGCGCTATCTCAAAATCATATTAATTTCCTTGATATCCCAACTTTAATAATCTCCCAAATTTGATCCCGATCCGCCAAAATCACCAAAATAATTTCCAAATGCGTCAGGTTGTCGTTGATCATGTGCTTCATTTCTTTTTTGTAGGATTTTTGCTCTTTCTTTTCGAACCATTTCACGCACTTCTGGATCGCCAATCGTGGTCAAACCCATATATAAAATCTTATTCTCCTCTTGAAGGATTGCCAATGCTATATTTTGTTGTCGGGTTTCAATTTTTTTTCTTCAATTTCTAGCTTTTTTTCTCATTTCGTAATGCTAACATTTTAATATCGTAATTTTGTTGAAGGTCCGTGGATCCCTGTTGTAGCACATTCAAAAGATCACGATGTCCTTCTTTCATGGTCGATATTAATTCCAGAACATTGTCATCTCTTTTTTTCTTTAATTTGGCTTTCTTGACCCCAAGAGGTCGCTGGGATGAAGTACCACCTGCAGTATCATCACTACTTAAATTTATTTCAAAAGAAGGTAAACATGTAGACCTGATGTTGGAGTATTTGAGTTGGCATATATGACTGTGACGAGTCCAAATTTGTTTCATGTATTTTCTTTTGTGTGTTTGGTGGATTGCTGTCGCTCGTAAATTTTACGAAGTCTTTCATGATAGACCATACATGATCAAATTTGAATCCTTTATGAAATTCAGTATCTTGCATAAACAAGTCATTCGCTCTTCAACTGCATAAAAATATCCAAGTCATATATGAAATTATACGTATAAAATATCAAAATCTTTGAATAAGAGATGCTTACAATATCTTCTTCAGATGCGCCACTAATTTTAAGAGCTTTGATTTGGCTAACACATCCCATTAATTTTAAAATTTCATGGAGTATATTTCTTGTTAAATATTATAATATTTGGTGAAAACAAACATAAACTAAGATAATATCAGCTCGGAGGATAAGCGATCTGATCAAGCCAGAGCTAACATCGTGTTTTGTTTGGATCAGGTCAGGGCCAAGATGAGTAAAGACAACTCAACTGTATATATTGAATCAAAGCAGATTAGTTCAAGAGTAGAACAACTTAAGAAGAGCGGATCATCTTAGAATAGAACAGCTTAGAGATGTTCAGCTTAGATACAGATTGGCTCAGAGGAGTAGTTTAATTCAGGTTTTAGTTCGCTACAAATTACTAGTCAAATCAGTTCGATTGTAGCATGATTCGATGTATTGAATTCTGAGAATTCATTTAGAGTCGTTGGGACACTTTCGGCTAAATTCAGGAAAGTCCAAGTGCTACATCGTATCAGAGTTGTCATTTTGAGCAAAAGACGAGAAACATTTAATGAGCTTACTAGGTACATTACGAGAATTAAATGCACATTTATTGAGCTTCAGGCAATAACTCATGTTCCATCCGATGTGTCTGCATGATCATTTATTATCTTTGGATCCAGAGAATATATATAGAATATCGCTTGCAAGAAGTCGCATGATGCCATAACGCGAAAATGAGAAATCAGTTTGCGAGATGATAGCTTCCAGAAAACCAAAAATTTTCTCATTATCAGTTGTAACAAGACTTCATCTTGTTGCTAAATATTTAGGCTTTTTGATATACATTCCTATCTTTAAAAAGATGTAGAAACATCTAGTAAACACAACTTTCGAGCTGTTGTGATTTTATTAATACTAGAAGTTCAGTTCGGGTGCGGCCTGACTGACCGGATTTAGATCTTGTATTCTTATCAAATCTTCTAGTGAAATCCTTTCTTGTTTAGAAGAAGGGGAGACGTGGAAGCGTTGCTTCGAACTTCAAGAAACAAATCTTTTACCTGCTAATGCTACTGATGAATACATTAAAATTGGAGAATCAACTGCAATTGAATGTATGAAACGCTTTTGTCGAGCTATAGTTGAAATTTTCTCGGCAGAATACTTGAGGTCACCCACTGCCATTGATATTGCAAGATTACACTATATTGGTAAACAACGAGGATTCCCTGGAATGTTGGGCAGTCTTGAATGTATGCATTGGAAGTGGAAAAATTGTCCGACAGCTTGGGCAGGTCAATATGCAGGTCGCAACGGATCTCCAACAATCATTTTAGAAGCTATGGCTGATTATTATCTGTGGATATGGCATGCATATTTTGGTATGCCTAGATCGAACAATGATATCAATGTTTTACATTCGTCCAATCTGTTTTCCAACCTTGCACAAGGTATTGCTCCCCCGGCTCATTATACAATTGGAGGAAAAGAATATGAGACGGGATATTACTTAGCTGATGGTATTTATCCAAAATGGTCAACTATAGTCCAAACTATCCACGATCCGCGTGGTCCAAAAAAGAAATATTTTGCTATGAAACAAGAGTCCTGTAGAAAAGACGTGGAGCGTGCGTTTGGTGTTCTCCAGTCCCGATTTGTGATCGTTGCTTCGCCAGCCCGTGCTTGGAAGAAACATCATTTGCATGATATAATGACATCATGTATTATAATGCATAATATGATTATCGAAGATGAACGCGACCTTAGTGCACCCATTGAAGAAATGAGAGAAGCACCAGCTCCGGATGTAGAAATGGTTGTTGATGAGCATGTCAGATTTCAAGAGTTTCTCAGTCGATATAAAAAGATAAAAGACAAAGATACTCACTATGCACTACGAAATGCTTTAATCGATCACCTACGGGAGGAATATAGTTACTCAACTGTTTGAAGTCACATTCGTATTATGTTGTTCAATTAAATTTATGTATTCAAGTTCTTTATCAATTTTAATTAACTCTCTTATATTAATTTATATCAAATGGTAATATAATCGTTAAAGAAATTATTATTAGAATAATAATTAAAATAATAATAATTATTATATAGTTAAATTTATTAAAATATAAAATATAAATATAAGAAATTAATAAATAAAAAACATTGGGAATATTCCGAGAATATATCTTTTGGTGTAATCTTTGAAGTAAATGGGTTGGAGATGGATATTGTATTTGGTGCAGAAACTGCACAATTTTACTGCAAAAATTACACCATTTTAGTGCAATGGGTTGGAGATGGCCTAAGATGCACTTCCGGTGTTCAACGAGTCTAAAACAGATGGTACATCAGATGCGAATGGATCTTGAGCACGAACAATTCTATGGGTACATCCGACAATTTGTTGATGAAGACTCATAGTACACTTTAGACGAAGTGGAGACCTCATACGCCTCCAAAAGTGGCAACAATAAATTATTTTACCTAAGAAAGTTAGTCGCGTTCGGTACAAAGAAGAAACCTCGGTAACAGATCACCTGAATGAGATCAAGGGTTTGTGCAACAATTATCAAATACAAGCATAAAGCTAGATGATGAGGTAATTGTCTTACTTGTCTAACTTTATTACCCGAGTCTTGGGAGATTCCAAAGTTATCACTCACAAATACAGCCCCAAGAGGAATTGTAACTATGGAGAAAAAGGATATAATAAGAAATATTGTCCATAATCAAAAAACACATTCAAACACGATGGTGATGAGAAAACAAATACCATTGACGAATTCAACATCGTCATGTGTCAAAGCTATTAAATCTGAAAACCTACAGAACCAGTTGGGTAATTGATAGTTGAGCAATGATTCATGTCACATCCAAAAAATAATGTTTTACATCCTACACACAAGGTGTAATTCCCGAAATCATTAAGAAGAGGATTAGTTTGGTAATTCCGACATTTAAGAATTGATTAAAGCTTGATTATGAGCTCGGATTTCTTCTGGAAGTGTTGGGTGATTAAGGAACTGTGTATCGTTAAATCACGCTAAGTGTGTGAACCAGACGAAGTAACCAGGCGAAGCAATTTGATAAATTTAGCAGCAGGTTACTGTAGCTCGCGACTGGTTGAATTTTGAAATTCAGTTGAAGCGTGAAGTGTTATTCTTGGTTACAGCTGGAAGCAGACACGCGAATACAAGAGTCAATGAGAAAGCGCCACGTGTTGAGTATTACCCGAGAAATCAGCAGCAAGAGATCCTTACGCATCTGCTGGTTTATGTACCTGCTGGTTATCGATGTATACCTGCTGGTTCGTGATGTATCGGCTGGTTGATGATGACGTAGATGCGACGTCGTCGTTTGTTTAATAAACGCAAACCAGTCGAGGAGAGTAATGTGGAGATTGGTTCCAGCTGAGAAAATGATGCGACATCGTTTTGACTTATGACGATGAGCCTCGATACGATGTCGTTTAGCAACCAGGAGAGAAATTGGAAATCAGTCGATAGATTGTTGTATCTGCTGGTTACCAAGTCGAGGGAACAATGCGACACCGTTTTGATTATGAAACAGGAAATGTTGATACGATGCCGTTTCGAATAATGTTGTGAAATCAGCCGTTGGAATAGGAAAGCGACCAGCTGCTGGTTACTTGTTAATAGAAGCGATACTAGATGATGACCGTTACGACGTCGTTGGAATTAATTAGAACGACATCGTTTGAGTTTTGAAGTGTGGCGACTGGATTTATGTTGCGACTAGATTCTTGTTGCGACTGGTTGTTACTACAGCTGGTTGTTGCTTCTGCTGAATGGCAAGAGAGTGACATTCGAACAGCAACTGAGGAAGATCAACAGCAGTTGAGGAATCTGTTTACTGTTATCCACTTTCGAAGCGGTGGGAGTATATCTTGTTTGAATACTCAGCATGACACGTGGAACTCGAATTGACCACGTTGGAAATGCTGCAGAACTACAGAGATCGTTGTCTATAAATAAGAGTGCATTTGAAATACTGAGAACATCTCGACCTGCAGCTATCGACCTTTGATCTTGCGAGTATCTCTGGAAGTGAGGAACAGAGCTTAAGAACGCTGACTGAAGTATTTGAAAACAGAGGAACGAAGGTATAATCTGACAGAAGATTCAGGAACTAGATTACTCGAGAATGATATTTCTTGAGTATTCCGCTGAAATCATATACATATTTGATTACTGTTCTTGATTTAGAACTTGAGTTATATTTGTGTCGATCCATCACAGGTAGTGGATCTTTTATAATTGCATGAGTTTGCATATTGAAGAGAATTGAATTGATTCTAATGCCCAGGACTGAGTTGGCCTGATTTTCGAAGCCGGAGATGGTTTCGATAGATGAATATTCATGTCAAGATCGGATACGAATCTTGATGGCGTCGAACTGATATGGAATCAATTCTAAGATCGAAGAAGAGAACTAGAATCATTTCATTTCATTGCATTTGTTTTACAGTTGATAAACTGTTGTGCATTTTATTGTTATTATGCGTACATGCTGATTATACTGAGATGATTCTCACCGGAGTTTATCCGGCTGTTGTTTTGTTTTGTATGTGTGCATGACAACAGGAAGAAAGAACTAGTGGGGAGCAACCACGGGTAACAATAGATAACGCCTAGCAGCTGGATCAGCAGCAGGAAGAACGAACATCAGCTGATAGTTTTTGTTTTGGACATTTGATCTTAGGTTGCTCAAGTTTGGTTGTATAGAAGAAGCAAGTGTGTACTAGTACATTTAGCTTGTAACCATCGTGGATCATGACGTAGTTTTATAAATAAATGATATTTAAGATACTAGCTGAACTCGTTATGCTTCTGCTGGATTGAACGCACTTGGGCTGGTTGGAAAATTTTTTTTTTTGATAGTTTATATACGAACCAGAGTAGATTTATTAAACTTGTTTAGTTTGAACTAATAACCTACTGATTAAGATTATAGGACTAAATTGTGAGCAGAGAACCTCACAACAGGTGGTATCAGAGCGTTACTACATCAGTGAGATCATTGAACTAGATGAGTGGGGTAGATCGAGTTCTTCCTGATTGCTTAGATTATGAATTGCATGCTTGTGTGGTATATGTCTTACTGCTTTTGAATTTATATCACATGATTCTTGTGAATAAATGGTAAGAATATACCGAAGAATTATGAGAATTACATGCTTTGGAAGTGATTAACAGCATGTCTTGAGTGAAGTATGAATCAGCACTCGATCTCTTGAGCAGCAGTACATTGATGTATGCTAATCAGAGGAGGGACTGAGATTGATTTGTTATTGCTTGATGAGAAATGATAAACACGTCTGTTTGATTCCTAGATATGCCTCCTCGAAGAACCACGAATCGGCAGACAGAACAGGGTAGTACTTCTACTGAGGTTTTGAATGCAGCTGCTACTCCAATGGAGACTTTGTTGAAACTCTT
>KQ994510.1:214935-241052 GCA_001598015.1 Dorcoceras hygrometricum
TGTTTCTAGACGCTTTACCATGATCCATTGGGCAGGTCCGGAATTGTGATTCCGGAGCCACAATGGTTGTGGGCCCATGGCTAGCTGTATCCCTGAACCATTGAGGGTCACACAAGTACTAGATTCGAGATTCCCACACGGATACTCAGCTCAATGTGTCTTTACCATGATCCGTTGGGCAGGTCCGGAATTGTGATTCCGGAGCCACAATGGTTGTGGGCCCACGGCTAGCTGTATCCCTGAACCATTGAGGGTCACACAAGTACTAGATTCGAGATTCCCACACGGATACTCAGCTCAATGTGTTGAGCACGAGAAGAGGATTTCGGGAAGTGCGACTTCCTAAAAGTCAACAGGGGTCAAACCGGGGTTTCCCGCCGTTGAGGGGCAAAATGGTCCTTTTGCACTGGGGTTCTGAAAAATGGTTTTTCAGATCATATTGTTCAGTTTTGGAAACTGAGTCGATCGGTCCGATCTGATCGGCGATCGGAGTTATGATGAAGTCTCGGTGTTGAAAATGAACTGAATGTTCATTGTTGGACCAGGGCCCGTTGGGCCGGTCCAAGTCCAACACTCTATTTAATTGATGATTAGGCTTCATAACAATACAATTAACTCACAACTCCACTACTCTCAAAAACCCTAAGCACACGCCGCCTCCTCTCTTCTTCCTCGCCGCCGCCGTGCGCCGCCCGCCGCCGCTACTTCGCCGGAAAAATAGTTTCCGGCCAACTTTTCGAGGAGAATCCGTTCGTGCCGATCTCGTCAGCGCTTCTAGTGCAGCCTGACGAAGGAGTCTCGGATCTGGTCGTGGACCGGATTGGCGATAATCTACCGCAATCTACCGAGAAGAGCCCGCTCGTGCCGATCTCGTCAGCGCTTCTAGTGCAGCCTGACGAAGGAGTCTCGGATCTGGTCGTGGACCGGATTGGCGTAACTACCGCAATCTACCGAGAAGAGCCGGGTTCTTGAAACACCGGTTGGAGCCAGGCACAAGTTCCAGCGAGGTAACACCTTAAACATCCTATGAATGTCGTAGTATGTTAATCTGTTTTTCGTATTGATCACCTCCCGGTTCAATTCATATTGTTCTTCCGCTGCCTGGCCGGGGGCGGATCCGGATCTCCAACACACAGAGCGCAACAATAATCAGTTCAGCATAGGAAATTCAATCCAAATGAAATTTGAATAAGAACTGATTAAATGATCCCAAGAAGAAGGTATTTAATCACTGGTGTAAGATTGCAGTTCTTCGAGGATAAGGTTTAAAGTACCCTCGAAGAACTGGCTCAAGCAACCAGAAGAAGATCGGTGTACTTGCTGATGGTTTGGAAGAGATGTCTGAATGGAACAAAAGATCAAGAAAGTACACATAATCAGAGAAGAGAAAACCAGATCAGGGATCTTGGTTAAGCAGGATGCTTGAGAGAGAAGGGTATATTGTGGAAGACGTAGAAGAAGAAGAAATCCAAGATCATATGAGAAGAGAAGAAGAGAGTTTTGACCAGCTCAGTGAAGCAACCAGCTCAGGGATGAAACAAAGCAGAAACCAGCTGGTGTACAGGACCTAAGATAGTTCAGGTCAAACTAGCTTAGAGACCAAAAGAAGATCTGTACAAAAAGACAAGCAAAGCGATTTGAATACGAGACTATACGAAGATTACTTATCAGTATTCAAATTGATTTGATGTGTTGTCTTCTCGGTACAGTGCTCACACGCTAAAAGTCATTAAACCTCCAGAAGCATTAAATTCTAAAGGACACAAAGTACAACCTTGTCAGAAGACTTTTCAACGGCTACATCTTTGTGTCCAATAGATATAATAGATAAGAGGCTTTATATATCAAGAGCAGAGCACAAGCAGCAAAAGTGTGACAGTGGAGAGAGTGTGTGTGCAAGTGCAGAATGCAAAACATGGAAATGCACAACACAAAGCAGTGTTAGTTGCAAGTTTACACACTTTGTGGAAGCTGGTTCAGTGCCCAGGTGTGAGCTAGTGCACTGACTGAAGGCTTCAAAGAATAATCAAGTTGACATCACAAGCTCCACAAGAAATTTCCTCAGGGAAGGTTCACTAAGAATCAATCACGTAGCCATAAGATGGTTGCTCACAATACGCATCAAGAGCACACACAGGTTCCTGCAAGTGTTCCAACGTTCACACCCACACAGTATGAACAGATTATGAAGCTGCTAGAACAAGGTTCTAACTCCACCGAAATAGCAGCAAAATTCGCAGGTACTATCCATGGTCTCAGTTCCACACAAGACTCTAACCAATGGATTTTAGATAGTGGTGCAAATGCCCATAAGGTACCTCTAAGGACTTTCAGAATATCCAGCCATGCGACCGTTCCATGGGTTCCGTGCGTGTAGCGCCCCAAAATCCATAAGGCCACATCTATGAACCCTTTTTATTTTAAGGACCAAATTGTTAATACGAGCATTCAGATTTCAACGTTGATTTATTTTAATTGTTTAAAAAGCTGATTTTAGATGTGAGATACGGCGCAGAAGGTTTCTGGGCAGATTTCATCTCAAGCACAAGGCACGAGCAGATTTCAGATTTTTGTTCAAAAATGCTTTCAAATTGAGCAAATTGTCCTCTTCAAAATCCTTTGGTAAATTCCTAAATTTAAAACAGTAGATGGGAGCTTTTTACAAATGTTTCAAAAAGGACAAATAATTGGTAGGAATCCCATGCCTACTCGAGTGTTTTACCTAATGCCAATTATGCTCTTTTATATGATTGTTTACGCGAAGTTAGAGTTCACTTTCATTATAAAGAAAATCTTTCATCTTCTTAAAAATCTCTGGAGCTTGTCGTGGTGCTTGAGGAGGAATTCTGCAGGAACCAGCTGCTTCCGTGTATCCAGTGTTAAGGAAAGTAAAAGCTGATCCTTGCTACACCATTTTAAAACATATATTGTTTTTCCTCAGTTCTGTTTGCTTTCCTGTTTATGTTAAAGATATAGCAATGTTCCAGCATGTTTATGGAAAGAAAGATCGGGTTCACTGTTTGTTTTTTGTTTCAAAAGGAATCCTAGTATGTTTTTAAGCGCATAGGTTGATGTGTTTTTAAAATATTGAGCATTCAGGTTTTAATTCCTTGAAAGATATGAACTTCTTCTTTGTGAATGGCGACGTCTGGACTTGACTCCAAGTAATCGGTTATGCTGGTCCAATCGAGATTCTGTTCCGGTTAGATAGGCGGAGCTGGAATTTTGGGTGTCGTCGAGATGTTGCAGCACTAAGTTACATAGCCAAGTCGGTTTTCCTATGCTAGTAACCAGATCATATCTTTAAGTATGAAAAATCACATATCAAGTCTGCCTTGAAGATGTCGAATCTGTTTCACTCATATACTGTTTCTACAGTCAAATCTGATTTTCACGTCAGTAGTGCCATTTCGCTAGTCAAGTCTGTTTCTTTAAAGCTAGCAATATATCCTCTTTAGTGAAATCTGTTTTACCCGTTACCAGTAATGTTTCCATGACCACATCTAAATTCCCCGCTAGCATTAGCGCTTATAAAGTCAAATATGTTTACGCTAACGATATTGTTCCTCACATCTGTTTCAGCATTAGCAATACCACTTCTATAGTCGAGTCTGTTTTTACGACTAGGATCTGTTTTGTACTAGAGCACTATTTTTTTAGCCAAATCTGATTTTCACTTCAACGATAGGTTCCCAGTAGCGAATCTTATGCTCAGTGAGATTTTAAAAAGGAAATGAGTTTCAAAATGTAGCGAACCCCGATAAAGGTCAAATCTGTTTTCACTCAGATATGAGTTTAAATGAATAAATGTTTAGCTTTAAATGATTTATGGCGTAGATAACAGACGGTCACCATGGAAGGGTGAGCAGCTGTCCAGATGTCAGTTGCCCCTTCACCACAGAAGGGTGAGCAGTCGTCGAGAGTGTCGGTTTCCCCTTCATATAGGGCTTCATGCCATAAAGACTGAATTCAGAAGTAACTTGATCAAGTTCCTACGGACCTAAGGAGAGCTTCTAAGCCATAAATCACAAGAAAATAATGTTGAGATCTGGGTTATGTCCCGAATCTGTTTTACGAAAGGTGTTTTGAGTTAGATGCCTTCCTTTAAACTAAGTTATGTTCAGATATGAGATGTTTGTCTGCATTAAGTGAATTTGTTACTCAGATTTTACTTGCTGAGCCTCTAGGCTCATTAGCTTTTGAAATGGTGCAGGTGAGGCAAATCTGGAGCAGACGGGCGGTGGGAGCTGAACCAACTGTGGTGATTGTGTTTATCAATGGCCAGCGATTCCGCGTCTTAGATGTTATTGTTGTTTTTGATCTTTTGTCAAATCTGTATTAGATCCATTACAACAATGATTGAATTCATATAGAATTTCAGATGTTGTAATATCGCACTTTGCATTTTATATCAACTTGTGGTTCGGATCTGTTTTCGCTGTGTACTATTTGGCACCAAGTGTGTTTGTGTCTCAAAATTTTTAGGTTGTAAGAAATACAGCTTACAATATTTCATTTCGGCCCTTTACTTTTCCTATTCCGCGTCTTAGATGTTATTGTTGTTTTTGATCTTTTGTCAAATCTGTATTAGATCCATTACAACAATGATTGAATTCATATAGAATTTCAGATGTTGTAATATCGCACTTTGCATTTTATATCAACTTGTGGTTCGGATCTGTTTTCGCTGTGTACTATTTGGCACCAAGTGTGTTTGTGTCTCAAAATTTTTAGGTTGTAAGAAATACAGCTTACAATATTTCATTTCGGCCCTTATTTTCCTCTTTTATTTCTTTTTATTCAAATCCGTTGACACCCATGGGCGTGGGCGTCACAACATGGTATCAGAGCATGGTCCTGATATAAACACACGCACTTCTGGTTGGGACAGATTTCGTCGACTGTTCTCCAGATCTGTGAGTTTTACTTTATGTTTCAGAGCATTTGTCTTTTAAATTTGTCATGTTCTGATGTTTATATTGTGGTGGATTACGGGATATATATTAATATGTCTGGCAGAGGAAGAGGTAGAAGAAACACTTCCTTAGAAGAACCCGACCTAGACAGTAACGCTAGCATTACCCAACTTCTAAGGCTGTTGGTAGAACAATCTGGTCGAGGCAATGGCCAATATTTGAGTAGTATAGGACCAAGCAACGATGATCCTCAAGAGAAGTTTAGAAGGCATAAACCGAAGGAGTTTAGTGGTACTACAGATCCACTGGTTGCTGAAAACTGGATAAAGTCGATGGAGGTTATCTTTGAGTACCTCCAGATGCCAGATTTGGATAGGCCCAGGTGTGATATCTACATGTTGAGGGATGACGCTATGATTTGGTGGGAAGGAGCCAAGCTATCGGTGGACTTAGCAAATCTGACTTGGGGAGATTTTAAGCGAGTATTCTTTGAACAATACTTCATAGCAGACAAGAGGTCTGAGTTGAAGAGATAATTCCTAACTTTGAAACAAGGGAATACGACTGTACAGGAGTATGTGCGCATGTTTTAAAGATGTTGTTATTTTGTGCCTCTTATTGTTAATGATCCAGAGGAGAAATTGAGTATTTTGTGGAAGGGTTAAATCCTATGTACAAGATGAATTTTAGGCTATCTGTGCCTAAGACTTACAGAGAAGCAGTGGATAGAGCCCTGCGTGTTGAAAGAGATTGGAAAGATGTGAAGGAAGAAAGGCAACAAAAGAGACAGGCCTTTCAGCAGAAGGATCTGAGGCTATTTAAGAAGCAGAATAAGAATCAGCAGAGGCCTCAAGAGCAGAAACCCCTACAGACCCAACCCATTAGTGCAGTTCCTGCTAGCAACAACAGACCAGTGTGTCCCAAGTGCCAGAAGAACCACTCTGGTTTGTGCAGACTTGGTCAGAATGTCTGCTTTCGATGTGGGTTGCCAGGGCATATGATTAAGAACTGCCCAAAGGCAAAACAACTGGTGACCAGTAGAGCTTTTGTGATGACAGCTGAGCAGGCCAACCCAGATTCGATAGTGGTTACGGGTAAGATCTTGATTGCTGGTATGCCCTCCATAGCATTGATAGATTCAGGAGCTACCCATTCATTTATAGCAGCCAAGTTTGCTAAGAAGTTACCCATCAGACCCGACCAAGTAACTATAGGCTTTTTCATGACGGTACCCTCAGGATAAGAGTTAGTATGCTACGATCTGTTTTGAGATTTAGAACTTAGGCTTCAAGGGCGATTAATTACCGCAGATTTGATTGTGCTACCGATGCCCGAGTTTGATATGATTTTGGGAATGGACTGGTTGATCAAGTATGGAGTAGTGATTGACTTTAAGTTCCGAACAGTAGTGGTTAACCCACCTAAAGGAGACCCGTTTATGTTTGAGGAAAATCCTATTTGGAGGATTCCATGCATTATATCAACTCTTAAGGATCAACGCTGTTTGAGGAAAGGAGCGGTAGGATTTTTAGCGAGCCTAACATCCTTAACTACGATTAGAAAACCCCAAATTTCAGATGTGGAGGTAGTAAGTGAGTTTCCAGAGGTTTTCCCAGAAGATATCCATGGGTTACCACCGGATAGGGAGCTAGAATTCTCAATTGACTTAGTACCAGGAGCAGCACTGGTATCTACCCTATCGCCTAGCTCCATCTGAGATGAAGGAATTAAAGGAACAGATACAAGATCTGTTGGATAAGAGATTCATTAGACCGAGTACGTCCCCCTGGGGAGCCTATCCATGGGTTACCACCGGATAGGGAGCTAGAATTCTCAATTGACTTAGTACCAGGAGCAGCACTGGTATCTACCCTATCGCCTAGCTCCATCTGAGATGAAGGAATTAAAGGAACAGATACAAGATCTGTTGGATAAGAGATTCATTAGACCGAGTACGTCCCCCTGGGGAGCCCCTGTTTTATTTGTTAAGAAGAAAGACGGGAGTCTGAGGTTATATATATATTACCGAGAACTGAATAAACTGACCATTAAGAATATGTATCCCCTTCCCAGGATCGAGGACCTGTTTGACCAGCTGAAGAGATCGATGGTATTTTCTAAGATCGACTTAAGATCTGGTTATCATCAATTGAAGATTAAGCCAGCGGATATCTATAAGACAGCTTTTAGAACCTGCTATGGTCACTATGAGTTTCTAGTAATGCCCTTTGGAATTACTAATGCACCCTCAGCTTTTATGGATTTGATGAATAGAGTTTTTCAACCATTTTTGGATCAGTTCGTAGTTGTATTCATAGATGATATCTTAGTGTACTCTAAGACCAGATCTGAGCATGCCGACCATCTGAGGACAGTGCTTCAAGTTTTGAAGAATAAGCGATTGTTTTCCAAGTTTAGTAAGTGTGTCTTTTGGTTGGATAAAATGGCTTTTCTAGGTCATATTATATCTAAGGATGGACTGGATGTAGACCCAGCTAAAGTGGAAGCTGTTCGTGAGTGGCCAGTTCCCAAGTCTGTTTCAAAAGTAAGGAGTTTCTTGGGTTTAGCCGGATACTATAGGCGATTCATCCAATGATTTTCGAAGATAGCAGTCCCCTTGACCTCGCTAACAAGAAATCAGGTTAAGTATGATTGGATACCAGAATGTCAACTCAGCTTTGATAAGTTGAAACAAGCGTTGATAGAAGCCCCCGTGCTAACCATGCCATCTGATCAAGGGAAGTTTGTGATTTACATAGATGCGTCCAAGTTGGGTTTAGGTGTTGTACTAATGCAGGACCGCGGAGTAATTTCTTATGCCTCCAGACAACTTAAGGATCATGAGAAGAATTATCCCACCCATGACTTAGAATTGGCAGCTGTATTCTTTGCCTTGAAGATCTGGAGACATTACCTTTATGGAGAGAAGTGTGAGATATTCACAGACCATAAGAGCCTCAAATAATTTTTCACCCAGAAGGAGCTCAACATGAGGCAGAGGAGATGGTTGGAGTTAGTAAAGGACTACAATTGTACAATCAACTATCACCCAGGAAAAGCCAACGTAGTAGCGGATGCTTTAAGTAGGAAATCTGTTGGATTAGCCCAACTCAGCGTCCAGAGACCCTTGGCGCATGATATTGAGAAGTTTGGAATTGAATTGGTGCCCAGTGGTAGTACTGTGATTTTGGCAGATCTCACCATATGATCAAATCTGATAGAACAGATCCGAGAGGGACAGTTGAAAGATGAGCAGCTTCAGAAGTGGGTTAAGCAAGATAGAGAGAGAGGTAGTGGTCTCTACTTTTCAGAAGAACGAATAGTGAGATTTCATGGCCGGATGTGGGTGCCCCAAGTAGACACCCTGAGATCAGATCTGATGGCAGAAGCCCATACAACCCCATACTCTATGCACCCTGGGAGTACTAAGATGTATAAGGACCTCCAGAAGTTGTATATTTGTGGCTGGGAATGAAGAGGGATATATCCAGATTTGTATTTGAATGTTTGACGTGTCAATTGGTGAAAGCTGAACACCAAAGACCAGCAGGAATGTTGAAGCCCCTGCCTATTCCCGAATGGAAATGGTAGTGCGTAGCTATGGATTTTGTGGTTGGGTTACTCAGGACTGTTCAATGATATAATTCTATTTGGGTTATAGTAGACATACTCACTAAGTCAGCTCACTTCTTACCAGTTAAGACAACATACGATGTGAGCAAATATACAGATCTTTATGTAAAGGAAATAGTGAGCTGCATGGTGTTCCCGTTTCAATAGTATCTGATAGAGATCCGAAGTTTACGTCAGCTTTCTGGAAGAGTTTGCATAGAGATTTGGGTACGAAGTTGAATTTTAGCACAACCTTCACCCCCAGACAGATGGACAATCTGAAAGGGTGATTCAGATTTTAGAAGATTTACTCAGGGCTTGTATTGTGGATTTTTCAGAGAGCTGGAATTCAAAGCTGCCGTTGGTAGAATTTGTGTATAACAACAGTTTCCAATCTTCTATCCAAACAGCCCCATACAAAGCTCTCTATGGTCGCAAGTGTAGAACACCTCTTCATTGGGATGAGGTAGGAGAGTGAGCTGGTTTAGGACCAGATATGGTAGAGTAAACAGCAGCGGCTGTTAGAAGGATTAGAGAGCGGATGAGAGCTTCTCAGAGCATACAAAAGAGTTATGCAGATATAAGGCGTCGGGACCTGAGTTTTGAGGTTGGTGACCATGTATTCTTGAGAGTAGCTCCGATGAAGGGAGTGATGCGTTTCGGGAAGAAGGGAAAGCTGAGTCCCAGATATATTGGGCCATATGAGATTCTGGAACAAGTAGGAACGCTGGCTTATCGCTTAGCATTGCCCTCGCATCTGTCCGTAGTGCACAGTGTTTTTCACGTATCAGCTTTGAGGAAGTATATTCCCAACCCGTCGCACATACTGACCGATGAGCCAATTCAGTTAGCACCAGATCTGAGTTACGAAGAGAGACCCGAGAGGATTCTTCTTCAAGAGATTAGGAAGTTGAGAAACCGTAGTATCCCTATGGTTAAAGTACAATGGTCTAACCAAACAGAACGAGAAGCTACGTAGGAGACCGAAGCTGATATGCATAGTCTTTACCCAGACCTCTCTGGTAAGTAAATTTCGAGGATGAAATTTCAATAAGGAGGGTAGAGTTGTAGCGCCCCAAAATCCATAAGGCCACATCTATGAACCCTTTTTATTTTTAAGGACCAAATTGTTAATACGAGCATTCAGAATTAAACTTTGATTTGTTTTAATTGTTTAAAAAACTGATTTCAGATGTGAGATACGGCGCAGAAGGTTTCTGGGCAGATTTCGTCTAAAGCAAAAGGCACGAGCAGATTTCAGATTTTTGTTCGAAAATACTTTCAAATTGATCAAATTGTCCTCTTCAAAATACTTTGGTAAATTCCTAAATTTAAAACAGTAGATGGGATATTTTTATAAATATTTCAGAAAGGACAAATAGTGTGAGACCCAAAAGCTGATAAGATTAATTGAGTTAATTAATCGGGTTTTATTGAGATCAGCTTTGCGTTGATGAGCTTGGAGAAGCTATCGGGTTTTGTTTTAGCCCTTAGAATAGTTCTGGAGAATTTGAGTTTGGCGTGAAATCTGTTCAGTAGTTAGCGCGGGTCATCGCTGAATGTTGGCGTTCAGCAGTGGTGACGTCAGCAGTTGTCGCTGAGTGGTTGTGTTCAGCAGTCATAGTGAGATCTGTTGTCGCTGAGCAGTAGAGAGTGCGCTAGCGTGTTCTGTAGCGGGTGCTAGTACGTCGTCGTTTGGATTAGTTGGAACGATAGCGTTTTGGATTAGCGAAGAAGACTCAGCTGTGAGTTGCGTTAGCTTCAGCTGTGTGAGAGATCTATTGTTGCGTTGCGAACAGATGTTGGTTAGTTGTTCAGCAGTGAGTAGCGGTGACGTGTCCAGTAGCGACAGTAGTTCTCTGCGACATCGTTTGAGTTAGTGGAGATCTGTTTTGGCTTGGGGTGATATCTGTTGCAAGATCTACTTGCGAGCGGGAATATCAGTTGTGATAGCTTAAGTTGTCGGTGGATCTGTTTCCAGTTTCTGTCAGCAGTGAGATTTAATAAGGAGCTTGGCCTTGTTCTCTATTATTGTTCCCGACACTTAGAATATTTCCCGATAGCAAATTCTGTCGCGATACCCTAGCTACTGTTCATCGAACCTTATCTTCTTCGATTGCCGACGGTGGACAGCTCCGATTGAGATAAGAGTTGTAGCGTTGGACTCCTCTGGCTGAGACGCTTCGTTTGGATATTGCTTTCGGACGTTTGCTTGAAGCTGGTGAGGTGTGCGAAGACATATCCCTGTGTAGTCTGTTAGCATAAGCGTCGGATTTTGCTCCTAGCTTGTTGGGGTAAGTGTTCAGACCCTGTCTTGTGTTGTTTATAGCTCTCTGCTGAGTTAGATGGTGTAGGATAGCACTGGTTGAGTTCGTAGCTCCCAGATGTTGCTTTTCTGTGCTTCGGTACTTGAGTAGTTGCTTGTGTTGGCTTAGCAGGTGGTGGATATGCGTTGCTCGGATCCAGTTTGTAGTAATTGTTTCACAGATATTTGAGGTACGGATGTGAGCTTGTTACAGCTTAGGATTGAGCATGGATTATGTGCTTTGCTGTGTATGCTCTGTGTTGTTATTGATGGTGCCTTGTTATGATATCAACTGTTGCATTTGCATACACGCATTATCCTGTTGAGCTCTGTTTTGCTAGCTGTGCCTGTTCTGTTGATTTGAGAGTACCAGGATGCTGTGTTTGAGAATGAGCGGGTAGTTCCCCTATACCTCAGAGGCCGAGCGGGTAACTCCCGTGTCCCTCTTCTCCCTGCTGGGTTTGTTAGCCGCTATGAGCGGAGTGGGTAGCTCCCACATCTCATGAGTGGGTAACAGCAGGTGGAGCTGTTTGTTTAGCATCTGGTACGGTGTACTGGAGATGAGTGGGTAGCTCCCATGTGCTCAGTATACCCCGTGGCCACTATCTGTTTTCCCTTTGATCAGATCTTGCTGTTGAGCTGTTGTTGCGATCCTTTGGCTCCCTTCTTTCGGTTGTAGCCTTGATCCCTTGCATAGCATTTGCATATTTATCTGTTTCTTTCCTTATGCTGTTTGTATCGCTCTCCGTATTGGGGTTTGACCCCGATGTCCCTCTGGGGCTTGTGTATTGTTGCCTGTATGTGTTTTCAGGTTTCCCAGGTTTCTCTACTTGTCGTGGCTTTGACCCAGCTGGAGGTGCCCCAGGAGGTGGATAGAGTGTCCCAGTTAGCGTATAGCATACTAGTACTGTCAGCCGGGAGATTCCTTGTGCTTGTGGGATTCAGTTGTATGCTGTAGTACTTGTATTTGTTTAAATGTTGTACTCTTGTACTGAGTGTTTGTAAGCTGGGATATTTTAAGTATGGTTGTATTTTAAATTATATGTTTTAAACCGTCAGGCCTAAAGCGAAAATTTTAAGCCACTTTTTGTATGCTTCCGCTATTGTTTTGCTTGTTTTAACTCTGAGTAGAGCACGAGGCCTGACATTTTTGGTATCAGAGCTTAAGCTGGGATAAGCTCGATTTCTATTGATCACACTTGAGTCTAGGCACAGTGTTGTGTGTTGCATGTGCTTGATATGTGATCTCCTTGCTGCATTTAATTGTGCTGTATCTGTTCTGTTGTGACCTTACCCTCTTAGTATTTCTTAGATGTCGCCTAGACGTAGGGGTAGAGGTAGAGGGAAGATTCCGGAAGAGTCAGAAGGTCAGACCAAAGGTGATCAGCGTAGTTTTCCCCGCCGTGGACGCGGTAGGCAGGCTGAGGATGAGGTTGACGAGTTGGCTGCTCGTGTAAACGATATGGAACTCGTTATGGCGAGGTTTCAGCGTATGAATCCTCAGGTTTTCAATGGGGATGAGTCTAGTGATGATGCAGATTCGTGGTTGCAGCATGTCACGGGTTTGTTTAACCGTGTGCAGTATGATGACGAACTCAAGTTAAGTCTGGATACTTTTCAGTTGAGGAAAGGTGCGGAGCGTTGGTGGAGAGGCGCTTCGAGGACTTTGGAAGAGACTGAAGTAGGGATTACGTGGGACAGTTTTTGTGTTGCTTTTAGTCAGGCGTATGTCCCGGAGTCCTACGTGAACACCCGTGAGCGTGAGTTCGATAATTTGGAGCAGGGCAATATTTCTGCTAGAGAGTATGCCCGTAGGTTTTCTTCCCTTCTAGCGTACGTACCGCATGTTTCTGGCCGAGAGAGAGTGAAGTGAACTAGGTTTCTTGAGGGTTGAACGAGGAGTTGTATTCCTTGGTTTTGGCTAGCTCACCGAAGAGCTATGCAGAGGCGGTGGACAGCACGATCGACATCGAGGAAGGTTTGAGGAACCGTTGGTCTCGTGGTAGGCCGCAGGTGGCGCAGAGTAGTCGTCCAGTGGTTCAGGTAGCGCAACCTTCCCAGTCAGTGCAGTCGTCTCAACCACCCCAACAGCAGCAACAAGTAGCCCAACAGTTTGGACATCAGAGGTTTCGGCCTCGTGGTAAGCAGTTTAAGAAGAAGTCTGGTTTTAGTTCTTCTGGTTCTGGAAGCTCCAGTAGTGGTGGTACTAAGGTGGAGTATTGTGGCCAGTGTGGTGGAAAGCACCCTACAGCGCAGTGTGTAGGTGTGCAGGGTTCTTGTAATGTCTGTGGTTAGTACGGACACTTTTCTAGAGTGTGTCATTTTTCTGGATCGCAGCATACCGCGGCTCCACCGCAGGATCAAGGTGGATCGTCTAGAGGTCATTCTGCTTTTCCTGTTCAGCAGCAGAGGTTACGGGAGCCTCAGTTTAGGCCGTTTCCGCAGCCTGTTCCTTCGCGGTTTGGACAGTCTTCCCACCCTCAGTTTTCTGGACCTCAATTTCCCCAAGTGAACACCATGACTAGAGAGCAAGTGGAGAGCACGCCGGGCGGAGGGATTATCACAGGTACTTGCTTTGTCTTTGATTTTCCTGCGCGTGTGTTATTTGATACAGGAGCATCGCATTCTTTTATTTCTGATGCATTTGTGGTTGAGCATGGTTTGCATATCACTCCTTTGTGTGATGTTGTATCTGTTGCGACTCCTGCCGGTGCGAGCCTGTTCTCCCAGGAGATTTTGTTGAATGATGTTCTTAGGTTTGGCGAGAGTGTGTTGTTAGCCAACCTGATCAGGCTAGTGTTGTGGGATTTCGAATGTATAGTGGGAATGGATATGTTGTCTAGCTATAGGGCCTCTGTGGATTGTTTCCATGGCGTTGTGCGTTTTAGGCCTCAGTCTGGCGAGAAATGGAATTTTTACGGCCAAGATTCCCAGTCGAAGATTCCTTTAGTCTCTACGATGGAGATGTTTAGCCTGTTGTCGCTTGAGAATGCGGGTTTTATGATCTTTGCCTTAGATGCGTCTTCATCTTCGAGCGTAGAGCTTATTAGAGTCCCCGTGGTTCGACATTTCCCGGATGTGTTTCCGGAGGAGATTCCTGGTTTTCCTCGGAGGCGGGAGATAGACTTCAGCATTGAGTTGGTTCCTGGTACAGCTCCGATTTCGCGTGCTCCGTATCGTTTAGCGCATGCTGAGTTGAGGGAGCTTAAGGAGCAGCTTAGAGATTTGCTGGAGAAGGGATTCATTAGGCCTAGCATGTCCCCGTGTCAGGCCCCGTGCTAATCACTCAAGATTAACGCACAAACACTTCGAGCGTAGAGCTTATTAGAGTCCCCGTGGTTCGACATTTCCCGGATGTGTTTCCGGAGGAGATTCCTGGTTTTCCTCGGAGGCGGGAGATAGACTTCAGCATTGAGTTGGTTCCTGGTACAGCTCCGATTTCGCGTGCTCCGTATCGTTTAGCGCATGCTGAGTTGAGGGAGCTTAAGGAGCAGCTTAGAGATTTGCTGGAGAAGGGATTCATTAGGCCTAGCATGTCCCCGTGTCAGGCCCCGTGCTAATCACTCAAGATTAACGCACAAACAAACACATAATCACGAAAGCATAAAATCGGGCTTAAAAATTTTCGAAATAATTTGGGCCTGAACTCAAATCGTCATTCAAAATATCAATAATTAAAATACGATTTAAATCAAACTCAAGCAAAACAGGTAACATCAAATATCATATCAGATACAGATCCCCAATACATAAAAACACAGGGCATTCCCTGGTTCAATACATAATACAATATATAACTGGGACTCAAGGGAATGGGGATCGACCAGCTGGCGCTCCACTCGGTCCAGCTTGGTTACCTGAAGATCCTGCAAATGGGTAACACAGACCCAAAAGACACAAAGGCAGGAAAAGAAATACGAGGTCAAGCCTCAGTACGAAGAGCCATCAAAACAGCAAATCATGCAACATGCTATAAATCAATGCTATGAAATGCATGAGGCTATCAAGGAATCGGTAATCAAGACCAGTGTATCAACTGGCAAAACATCTCATGTCGAGCCTCTATACCCACACAGTGTATCAACCGGGGAAATCATCGGTCCGTGATCTTCGGGGCCCGTCAGCCCATCACAGCTCGGTGGTAGACACTCGAATCCGGCAGTCACCACTCCGATGATAGCGTTGGACTTTTCGGGCACGACACATCTGTCGGCCAGTCACAACATGGCTCTAAATCGGACATCAATCAATCAATCTGGCTCAAGATGTATGCATGAATGCCATTCAATAATCAATTCTAAATGCATACAATAACAATACGTGAAAACAGAACATCAATAACCAAATCAGGTAAAATCTGTTCACGTAATTCAGCCATCAATTCAACACAGAATTCATAACACGAAATATAGCCATGTCCAAGCTCAAAGCTGTTAGAGCTGCTCAATTCGTACCTCTAATAGCTTAAATCTACCTCAACAGATTTCTCAAAGGCACGGCAGAACTCAGCCTAAGCAAACCAGCTTCCTCCTGGTTTCGTTAATCACGGCAGAAGCTATCTTGAACCTTAAACCTGTTAAGAGAACTCATAATTCAGCTTAATTCCAGTCCAAATCTGAACTTCTAAACATCACTGCCTACGGTCACGATTCCAGACTCTCAACCTAAGCTCTACAAGCTAAAAGCAGTAAGATCTACTCACCCAAAAGCTTAAAAGAGCTGAAGAACTAACAAATCAGATTTATCAAGAAATCCTCGAACACCAGCTAATTCGAGCTTCTCTCCAACGTCGATTTAGGCCTCCTAGCAAGTATCAATCGAAAGAGAAACTCAAGGAGAATCCAGCGCCACCAATCTCGTTCAAAACAACGGCTGGAATCGACAGAAGTCTAGGGAAGAAATGTTCGGGTGAACAGTAGCTATCGAGGGTTTCGAAGATGAAGGTAAGAAATATCGGGTGGAAAATAATCTAAGTGTCGCTCAACACTTATATATATAAATCTCCATACAACAGCTGCTGTTCCCCTAAATCAGGCGTCGGGTAATGCTACAGTAGAAATCTTACAACTGAATTCAACGTTTCTTCTCAACGGGAACAGCCGACACCAACAGACGTTGCACTTCAATTACGCAACATCAAACGACACCGTACCAACTAATCAAAACGACGTCGCAGCGCTCCAACAGCTGAGGACAAATCTCTCACGCAACGACCAACAGCTGAGCAACTAACTATTTCAAACGAAGTCGTTCAGGGACACGTCACCATCGCTGTCAACAGCTGATCAAACCAACAGCTGGTCATATCAACGCATAAGATCCCTCTCCAGCTGATGACCAACACAACCAACAGCTGACACAAAGCATTACACCCAAAATGATGTCGTTCCAACTAATCGAAACGACGTAGTTTCGATACCCGCTAAGAAACACGCTAGCGACACCAACAGCTGGATTATGTTACACACTCACTGCTGACTTCCTTGCGAAACAGCTCACAACTGTTCACGCTACTACTGAGCACCAACAGCTGAATGCTCACAAATTCTCATACAAGAATGCTGCTGGACTAACTGCTTCAGCGATGATCCTCACTGCTGAAACACTACTGAAAACACTTCCCGCTAGGAAATGCAACTGCTGAACTCCAATTCCAGAAGTCTGAACTTCACAAACCAAACTTCACTACAATTCCTCAAAATCTGAAATTCGAAATCCCTAAAATCTCATGACTAATCCTATACAAAACTGATTAATCACTATTCGAATTTCTGATCCTCACATTCTCCCCAACTTAAGAGATTTCGTCCTCGAAATCAAAGGCAAACACAGGGGCAGAAACAATCAAACATTCACATCAAAACACAAACAACTAAGCAAACTCGAATCAAAGCTTAGAATTTACCTGGAATTCTCACTATCATTGCTCAAATAGATGAGGCCAGTCCTGTCGCATCTTTTCTTCCACTTCCCAGGTTGCTTCTTCTCGGCCATGCTTGCTCCATTGGACCATCACCAACGGAATTATCTTGTTCCTCAACTGTTTATCCTTCCTATCCAGAATCTGCACTGGATATTCAACATAACTCAAGGCAGAATCCAGCTCAACTTCGTCGGTTCTCAAAATATGGGAATGATCTAGCTCATATTTGCTCAACATTGACACATGAAAAACGTCATGTATCGCTGCTAACTCATCAGGCAGCCTCAATCTATAAGCCAACTGTCCAATCCGCTCAACAATCTCAAAAGGACCAACGAATCTAGGAGCCAATTTGCCCTTAAATCTGAATCTCATAATACTCTTGAAAGGAGAAATCTTAAGAAACACACGATCGCCAACCTCAAACTCTAACGATCGACGTATTCGGTTAGCATAGCTGGTAAATCTATCTTGTGCAGCCTTCATCCTACTCCGAATCAAATCAATCTGATCTTTCATATGCTACACAAACTCAGGAGTAGAAAGCTGTTTCTCACCAACCTCTTCCCAACAGATTTGAAATCTGCACTTGCGACCATACAAAACTTCAAATGGAGCCATCCCGATAGTCACTTGGTAGTTGTTGTTATACGAAAACTCGACTAAGGACAGAGAATCCTGCCAGCGCCCATTGAAATCCATCACCACTGCACGTAGCATATCTTCTAAGTCTGAATGGTCCGCTCAGACTGACCATCTGTCTGTGGGTGATAGGTTGTACTCATAGCCAATCTCGAACCCATCGCTGCTTGCAAACTCTTCCAAAAACGAGATGTGAACCTTGGATATCTATCTGAAACTATCAAAACAGGCACTCCATGCAATCTAACCACATGGTCGACATACAACTTCGCCATTTTCTTCATCGAACACCTCACATCATAGGGAATGAAATGGGCTGACTTCAAAAGTCTATCAATCACCACCCAAATCGCATCACATCCCCTACTCGATCGAGGTAAATGATTCACAAAATCCATGGCGATGTGTTCCCAATTCCATTGGGGCACTTCTAAACTCTGTAACAATCCACCAGGTCTCATCCTCTCCGCCTTGACCTGCTGGAAATTCAAACACTTAGCAACAAAACCAGAAATGTCGCTCTTCATACCTGCCCACCAGTAGTGAGACTTCAAGGCATGGTACATTTTCCTCTCGCCCGGATGCACACTGTACCGAAAACAATGCGCTTCATTCATGATAGTCTCTTTCAAGTCGATTAGGTTCGGAACCACCAATCTCCCTCGAAATCTCAGACACCCATCAGAAGCAACAAAAATCATCAGACTGACCACTTCGGGCTTTAATCCTCAACTCATGGATATAGGGATCAGTCCTCTGCGCTTCCCTAATGTCACTCACAATCTGCGGTTCAACCCGAATTAGAGTAGATGCCCAACTAGCCAACTTGTGGCGTGTGGGTTTATAGACTCTTGTATATGACAGTCTTTATATATGATATTCGCATTTGTTTATGGCATTCTTTATCTTCATTATGTTCCATCGAAATTCCTTGCGCTGAAATAACATGACCCATAAAGATAATTCTATCAAGCCAAAATTCACACTTACTGAACTTGGCGTACAACTGCGAGTCTCTCAATCTCTGCAACACCAATCTCAGATGCTCCTTATGCTCTCTCAAACTCCTCGAATACACCAAGATGTCATCTATGAAGACAATCACGAACCGATCGATGTACTCACTGAAGACGCGATTCATCAAGTCCATGAAAACAGCTAGGGCATTCGTCAACCCAAAAGGCATCACAAGAAACTCTAATGCCCATATCTCGTTCGAAAAGCTTTCTTTGCCACATCAGCATCTCTAATTCACAACTGATGATAGCCAGAGCGTAAATCAATCTTTGAGTACACCACCGATCCTTGCAACTGATCGAACAAGTCATCAATCCTCAGCAAAGGATACTTGTTCTTCACCATCGCTTTGTTCAACAACCGAAAATCCATGCACATCCTCATAGATCCATCCTTCTTGTTCACAAAGAGAATCGGAGCTCCCCAAGGCGACATACTCGGTCGAATGAAGCCTTTCTCCAGAAGGTCTCTCAATTGTTCCTTGAGTTCCTTCAACTCTGCTGGAGGCAATTGATACGGAGCCTTAGATATCGGGGTTGTACCGGGCACCAACTCGATGCTGAAGTCGATCTCACGTCTCGGAGGGAATCCAGGAATCTCATCCGGAAACACGTCGGGAAACTCTCGGACGATCGGGATGTCACTCAACACAGAAGCTCTCCCAAGTACTCACAGTTCCACTCTCACGTAAGATACGGGAAGTACCTCTCCACCAGCGCTGCGCATCATCCCTCAATTGCAACACTGCCATCTTTAATCTCTTCTCGGGAGAGTACTCCAAAGTATCAAACAGCTCCTCCATCTGCACTAGCCAACTCTCGACCAACGTACCACCCTCAGCAGCAGCAAAAGTCTGAGGGTTCGTCCGCTGGAACCTAGCTAAGACTAGCTCCATCTCTCCTATCTGTCTCGTAACATCCTCAACCTGCTGATTGCCCTCCTCAGTATCCGAGGCCTAGACTCCTCTACGGGACGTCTAGTAGTCCTACCTCTACCTCTCCTCAGCGGCATCTAAACAATTCTCAAGGTAAGACTAATAGCAGATTTCAAAGAGACAGATAATATAATCACGTAAGTCACAGAGTCAATCAAAAATCAAATCAAAACTCTATGCCTATACTCGAGTGAGATCAAAAGAAATCGAGCTTATCCCAGTTTAAACTCTATACCAAAAATGTCAGGCCCCGTGCTAATCACTCAAGATTAACAACCAAACAAGCACATAATCACGGAAGCGTAAAAATCGAGCTTAAAAATTTTTTGAAATAACATGGGCCTGAACTCAAATCTTCATTCAAAGTATCAATAATCGAAATACGAGTTAAATCAAACTCAAGCAAAATAGGTAACATAAAATCCCAAATAAGATACAGATCTGTAGGATAACGGTGGCGGATCCGGATCCCGTCTCCCGGGGGCGCAGCGGAAGTTTAAAATTAAGCGTCGGGATACGTTCAATACAATAAAATCAATACTATAAACCATTCATAGGATGATTTTCGGGGTGTTACCTTGCTGGCGTCTAGGCGCCTGGCTCCAACCAGAATCACAAGGGAACTGGCTCTTGTCGGTAGACGGCGGTAGATCGTCAATCAGGTCCACGACCAGAATCGATCTTCCTCCAATCAGCCTGCACTAGAAAGTTGATGGATTTTATCACGAATGGAATCACCTCGTCTCACTGATCAGAACAAGTCTAATCACGCGAAGTTCGGACGGCGGCGGCGTGGCGGAGGCGCGGCGGCCGTGCGTGAGGTTGGTGGAGGAGGCGGCGGCTTCTCAAGATTAGAGGCTAGGTTTAGGTTGTAATTAGTGTAGTGATTAAGCCCTAGACACAACCCATAAATATAAGTAATTCATGGGATTGAACCGGCCCAATGGACTTGGGTCCAACCCAGGTCCATGTGAACATTCGGTTGTTTAATTT
This sequence comes from Dorcoceras hygrometricum, assembly GCA_001598015.1. Lineage (NCBI taxonomy): Eukaryota > Viridiplantae > Streptophyta > Magnoliopsida > Lamiales > Gesneriaceae > Dorcoceras > Dorcoceras hygrometricum. Next base: position 235,278 of record KQ994510.1, read on the forward strand.
CACTGCGGTTTCATCATAACTCCGATCGACGATCAGATCAGACCGACCGACTCAGTTTCCAAAACTGAACATTACTGAAAATGGGTAAGACAGACCCAAAAGACACAAAAGCAGGAAAAGAAATACGAGGTCAAGCCTCAGTACGAAGAGCCATCAAAACAGCAAATCATGAAACATGCTATAAATAAATGTTATGAAATGCATGAGGCTATCAAGGAATCGGTAGTCAAGACCAGTGTATCAACTGGAAAATCATCTTAAGTTGAGCCTCTATACCCACATAGTATATCAACCGGGGAAATCATCGGTCCGTGATCCCAGGGCCCGTCAGCCCATCACATCTCGGTGGTAGACACTCGAATCCGACAGTCACCACGCTGATGATAGCGTTGGAATTTTCAGGCACAACACATCTGTCGGCCAGTTACAACGTGGCTCTAAATCGGGACATCAATCAATCAATCTGGCTCAAGATGTATGCATGAATGCCAATAATCAATTCTAAATGCATTCAATAACAATACGTGAAAACAGAACATCAATAACCAAATCAGGTCAAATCTGTTCACGTAATTCAGCCATCAATTCAACACAGAATTCATAACACAAAATATAGCCATGTTTACGCTCAAAGCTGTTAGAATTACTCAATTCGTACCTCTAATAGCTTCAATCTACCTCAACAGATTTCTCAAAGGCACGACAGAACTCAACCTACACAAATATGCCCTTCGCTGGTCACGCCCAACACAACAGACACTCCTTGAAGCTGAAATCCAAAAGCTAAAGAGAGTTGAAGAAGTCTCAGGTTTCACTTGGCGAAGAAATTCGAACAACGCTGCTAATTCGTGATCTTCTCCAAGGTCAAACTACAGCCTCAAATGGGTAGCAATCGAAAGAGCAAGTCACAAGGAGTTCAGCGCCACCAATATCATTCGAAACAACGGCTGGAATCGACATGAATCTAGGGAAGAAATGTTCGGGTGAACAGTAGCTATCGAGGGTTTCGAAGATGAAGATAAGAAATATCGGGTGGAAATAATCTAAGTGTTGCTCAACACTTGCATATATAAATCTCCATACACCAGCTGCTGTTCCCCTAAACCAGTCGTCAGGTAATGCTACAACAGAGATCTTACAACTGAAACCAGCGTTTACCCTTCAATCGAATCAGTTGATACAATCAGACGTTGCACTACACAGCGAGACATCAAACGACGCCATACCAACTAATCAAAACGTCGTCGCAGCACTCCAACGGCTGAATATAAAATAATAACAAAACGACGTAGCATCACTTCCTCAGATGCCAGCAGATTTCTCTCTCCCATCGACCAACAGCTGAACACGCTAGAACATCGGCAGTCAACTCCCCAGGTTTTACCAACACGTGGCGTCATCTCGTTCAATCTCACGCCCGCTCAATAACTGCCAACAAATTCATCTCCAGCTGAATGCTCATGTAACTCACTGCTGACTTCAACACGTAATAGCTCACGACTGATCACACTACTACTGAAACACCAACAGCTTTACTTCTCCCAGCGATAAACCATACTGCTGAAACACTACTGGGATCATTTCCCGCTAGCAAAATGCAACTGCTGAACTCCAATTCCTCAAAATATGAAATTCGAAATCCTAAAATCTCGTGACTAATCCTAAGCAAAACAGATTAATCACTATTCTAATTTCTCAATCCTCACACCACCAATCTGGCCCCTCTATAGGTGTCCACAATCCATTGATTTTGATCATATGTCTACTCCAGCAGATAGATCTGGTGTTTGTATTGGATCGGTAGATAATTGCTCTGCGATCTCTTTTTTCTCATTCAAACAGCCTTGAGCTAATCGGGCGTTGCCACTCCAGATTATGTGCTCTTATCTGCTCCTTCAATTTCTCCAAAGCAATAAGATGAGCATCCGCGAGCATATAAAAAATTTCTAAATATCAATGGTTGTTGTAGGTGTGCCGGACTGAAAATTTTATATCTCGCCTCCAAGAATTTCCGCAATAGCATCTCCCTATACTTAGCAACTATGTACAATCGCCTATTCACAGCGGTCTGAAGATAATCTGTCTCAGCCCAAGAAAAAATATGTTCCTCCTTAGCAGCTATATCTGAGTCTCAGCCCAATCCAAAAACCTGTTCCTCCTTAGCAGCTATATCTAAGAGTGGCCCTAAAACCGCCAATCGGCGTAAACTAAATGAAGAAAAGAATGAAACTGTAACGCCCCAAAAATCCATAGGACCACATTATGCATATTGTTCATTTTATAGATTTAAAATGGCATGTTGAAATGTAATGCAATGTCTGATTTCAATGATTTCAGAAAAATAGATGTGACGCAGCTGGTTTCAGTGGATGACTCCAAGGGTGATGCACGAGCAGTTTTTAAATGGATTGAAAATATCTTTAAGGATGACAAATGATTTCTTTTGAAAAAGGTTTGGTGTTTTACAAATTAAAATGAGAGGAGGGAATTTTACTAAATTTATAAGTGTGTCGTGCTTAATTTCACAAGTAGCTTGCCACTAATCCCTTTCATATAAAAACCTGTTTTGAAAGCAAGATCCTTATCATTTGCAAAGAAAATCTTTAGTGTTCTTCAAAATATTTTCCAGATAAGTTCGTGCGTTGCTTAAAGGAGAAGATTTCTGTAGGAATCGGTTGTTGTTACAAAGCTTCGTTAAGGTAAGTAAAAGCTGATTCTTGACTCACCATTTAAAGCATATATTGATGGATCCTTATCATTTGCAAAGAAAATCTTTAGTGTTCTTAAAAATATTTTCCAGATAAGTTCGTGCGTTGCTTAAAGGAGAAGATTTCTGCAGGAATCGGTTGTTGTTACAAAGCTTCGTTAAGGCAAGTAAAAGCTGATTCATGACTCACCCTTTAAAGCATATATTGATGTTTTCTGAGTCTCCTTGCCTATATGTTACCATATGTTTAAAGTTCATATTCAAAATGATTTATACATAAAGAGGAAAGAAATATGGGTTCAAAATGATGTTTTTATGCTTCCAAATGTTTTCCAGAAAGTTTATGATGTTTTAAAGTACTGAGGATTCGAGTTTAATCCAAGAATGTTTATGAATGTTCTTCTTTTCAGTAGTTGTAATATCAGAATTTGATAATTATGTAATCGGTAGTTGCTAGTTGAATCAGTATAAAGTTTGGTTTGATAGGCAACGGCTGATAGCATAGTTGTTTTGATGTTACAAATATCAAGTCAAATTTCAGCAGTTGCGTTGTTTTCGTAAAATCAGTAGTTGCACTGTTCATTCAGCAGTTGCATTCCATTGTAGTATTCCAGCAGTTGCACAATTCACTTCTAAGGTACTCTTCATTGTGACTGGTACTATTCCTTGTGTCTGGTTATTTAGCAAAAATCCTTGCGTCTGGTTTCACGTATGTTAGCGCTTTTCTTGCGACTGGTTGATGCGCTAAAGACGTCGTTTCCTTAAGTTTTAGCTGTCAACAGACAGTTACTGTTCATGTTAGCATATATTCTTATGTCATTATGTCTGTTTCCTACTTCAACGACATCGTTTTATTTAACACGTTTGTTTTTAGTAAAAAGACCTTGCAGCTGGTTTCTTTTAGCACAACCCGTGAACAGTAGAAATCTATTTTGTTTCATAGTACTGTTCCATTTTCTTGCGACTGGTTCCTGTCTTGCGACTGGTTCCTATTCATTGCGACTGGTTTCTCTTACGACTGGTTTCATTTCAATGATATGTTTCCAAAACCTGAATTCGATACTCAGTAAAATTTTAAAGTGGAAGCAAGAGTTTTTCAATGATGGAACCCGAGGATTTTAAGAAGGAAAGTCTAAAGAGAAGGATGTTAAAGGAACAAAAGTTTATTTTAAGATTTATGACAAAGATAACAGACGGTCATAATGGGTGAGGTGAGCAGCTATCAGTTGCCCTCCCATAAAGAGAAGTGTGAGCAGTCGTCTATATGTCGGTTGCCCTAACGCAAAGAAGCCAATGGCTAAGGCTGATATCAGTAGTCAATTGATCAGGTGCAACACGGACCTAAGGAGAGCTTCTGAGCCATAAATCTAAGGAAAATGATATTGATGTTGAGATCTGGGCTATTATCCCCTGTCTCCAAGTTTATGAAAGAAAGAATGAATGTTTATGAAATGTTTACGAAAGAAAATGATATTGATCATTGATGTTCCTTTAACTTATGTATTCATGTGATGTCCACCTGCGTATTTGAACTTGTTATTACTCAGGTTTTACTTGCTGAGCCCCTAGGCTCATTAGCTTTTAAAATGGTGCAGGTGCGACAGCTGGAGAGCGAACAAAAGGTGAAACTTGAATCAGCTGCTGGGTGGTGTGTGTTTGTCCAAGGCCAGCATTTTCCGTGTCATTGCTGATGTTGTTTTGTTTTAGAATGTATTGTATTAAATCAGTTGCAACAGTTGTACATTTATATAGAATATCAGCTGTTGTAAATCGCAATTGCAATTTATAATAAAGTCTGTTTTTCCGCTCAATAGTTCCTAGTAGTTGTCGCGCAATTGAGTGTCTGTTAGATTTGTCTTCGTGTTTTCCGTTTCTTCTTAAAGTTATAAGAAATAAAACTTATAACAAATTGTCTTTCAGCCCTTCTTTTATTCAAAAATTTTTATTTACCAATTCGTGATTCCCGTGGGTTCGGGCGTTTTAGCCAAACATGTTAATAGAGTTCCTCGAATTATATCATCCTTAGCAGCGACTGACAGACCCCAGCTGTCAGCCGTAGAGGTAGTAAATGAATTACCTGAGGTTTTTCCAGAAGATATCCAGGGACTGCCACCAGATAGAGAGCTGGAATTTTCAATTGATCTAATTCCAGGAGCTGCTCCAGTATCTAGAACACCTTACCGATTAGCTCCATCAGAAATGAAAGAACTGAAAGAACAAATACAAGATCTGTTGGAGAAGGGGTTTATTAGACCAAGTACTTCCCCTTGGGGAGCCCCTGTTTTATTTGTTAAGAAAAAGGATGGGAGTATGAGGTTATGTATAGATTATCAAGAGCTGAATAAATTGACGATTAAGAATAAGTATCCATTACCTAGGATAGAAGGTCTGTTCGACCAGTTGAGATGGTCAGTAGTATTTTCTAAGATCTATTTGAGCTCTGGATACTACCAACTGAAAATTAAGGCAACTGATTGTTGGCGACAATGGAGGATCCGGATCCCGTTTCCCGGGGGCGCAGCGGAAATTAAAATTGGCCCGAGAAACGTTCAATACATCCAAATCAATTCTATAAACATTCATAGGGCGTTCATAGAATCGTTACCTTGCTGGCGTCTAGGCGCCTGGCTCCAACCAGAATTCACAGGGAAATCTGGCTCTTGAATTGTAGGCGGCGGTAGATCCTCCTAATCAAGTCCAAGACCGGAATCAAGACACCTTCGTTAGCCTGCACTATAAGGACTGACGAATTCAGCACAGACTAAAACTCCTCAGCACGGTGGCCGGAACAAGTCCGGCGAAGAGGCGGCGGCGCGTGGGTGGCCGACGGGCGGCGTGTGGGTTGGCCGAGAGGAGAGGTGGGCGGCCGTGTGTGTGTGGAGGCTAGGTATGTGGTGTTCTCTTGTGTGTAGTGTAGCCCTAGGTCTAACATAAGTAGACCAATGATGGGCTTGAACCGGCCCATTGGACTTGGGGCGGGCCAGTCCAATATATGAACATTCGGTTCATTTAAATCACTACGGCTTCATCATAACTCCAATCGACGATCAGATCGGACCGATCGACTC